>JAQYXR010001168.1:0-40019 GCA_030545055.2 Neoaliturus tenellus | reverse complement strand
GGTTGCTAAAATAACTTTTTTGAACTTTAATTAATGATATTAAACCATGAAGTAAGTATTATAAAGCAATATTAAAGTTTCCCTGCAATTGAAGTATTGAACAAAAATCGTATTACTTTCCAAGTTGCTGGACAAGGAATGCAATTATAAAGGAATGCTCGTTTGCGCTTCTTCTAAACCGTTTTGATTGTATTTTCTATTTATTGAATAGAATTAAATTTTAATTCCATCTCAGACTTAAATGATTTTACACCGGCGAATGAAATATTAATTTTAATTAACGTCGATTATTCGCAATATAGAGTTAATTATATAAATATCAATAGGCAAAGCAAGTTTATTTTATACGAATAGAAAGGTAGTGCGCTGTAGATGAGCAGAATCCTACAGGGACTTTCAAAGTTTCAAAGTTAATCTTATGTGAGAAGGATAATTGATTGAATCATTAGACAACTGTTGTAATAACAAATGTTGGCAAATCAGGAAGAACAGATGTTTATTTCGTCACTAGTCCGGAAAGTGGTCGTTATCGTGCAAGATCGAGAATTCGATCTAGCACCGATATACCACTTTCGGGCGAATTACGAACAGTACTTTTCATCATACCTTTAATAAATCTACAGTTTGGATAAAAATTAATAAATTTCAACCTTAAATAATATACCCTAGGGGGGGTATATCCCTCTCTTACGTTGTTATTTGTTTATATTGTACTAGCTGTTGCCGTCACGGCTTCGCCCGTGTTGAATTTGTTCGTAATCTCCTTTAAGACCTACAAAATATTCTTCCTTAAGATATACATTAAGATTAATACATTGTAATAGTGTAAGCGGGGCACATATGAGCAAAGAGGAACGATCATGTCAAATATTAACCCCGTAGGCCATAGAGTAACTTTTAAGTCCTGAGGGGCGGAGCCTTTAATTAGTTCAAAAACTATATATGCAAATCAGTTTCTTTCTACCTTTGAGTAAAGAGAAATGTCCTCGTCAAATTTTAACCATTAGGATCTATGGTAACCTAAATTTTCTGTGGGGCGGAGCCCTAAAGGAAATTCGCAAAATCGTTTCTGAGTGAATGCCCATGACCAAAGAGGAACATCAATATCAAATTTAACCCAGTGGGCCATAGAGTAATTTTTAAGACCAGTGGGGTGAATCCCTAAAGGACTTCAAAAACAGTATTTGTTCAATTCATATACAGTAATACATGAAACAAATCACACCCCATTAGTTTAATAATTTTCTATAATTATCATATCTTTTCAATATTTGTATTTTAATTCACATGCCATTGTTTATAACATTCTTTACTCTTGTTTTTAATATTCCTCATCTCATCTCTCTTTTCAAGGTCTTAATTTTATTTCAATAGTTTACCTCAGGTCCTTCGAGTATTTTTATTGTTCCCTTCTAGTATCTAGTATCTTAGTGAATAGCTATGAACAAAGATGACTGCCTATGCCAAAAATTAACCCTGTAGGGTCTATAGTAATTTTGAGGTTATTTGGGGCAGAGCCCTGAAGGAAATGTGTAGACCACTTTTTATTGAGCAAATATGACCAAAGAGATTACTCAAAATTTCTGCCCGCAGGCCCTATAGTTTATAGATTCGATGTTTCTTTCAATTCGTATTGTAATTGGCCATAACTGTAATATTATATTGAAATTTCGAAGACGTTTGGGGTGGAGCCTTGAGGGGATTTTTGAGAAAGCGTTCCTTATTGAGCCCCTATGAGAAAAGAGGAACTTCCATGCCAAAATTCAACCCTATATGCCCCAAAACTAATTTTGAAGTCCCGTGGGGCGAAGCCCTAAAGATGCTTTCAAAAGCAATTCTTAGTGAGCACCTATGTTCAAAGTGTGTCTTCCATTTTAAATTTCAACCCCTTAGGTCATCTGGATTTTCATATTCGTTGTTCCCTAGATTTATATTTAAAATTAGCCATAAGAATAATATTAGACCAAAATTGAAATCGTGTGTGGCAGGGCCTTGATAGAATTTTGCAAAACAGTTTCGTAGTGAGTACATACATGAGCAAAGAGGAACGTCCACGTCAAATTTCATCATCATAGATCCTATAGTTTTTCATATTCGTTGTTTCCTAGATTCAAACTAAAATTAGCTATGAATAACATTAGATAGAAATTTTGAAGTCCTATGTGGGGGAGCCTTGATGGAATTTTTCAAACCGTTTTTATTGAGCATTTTTTAACACAGAGGAACGTCCATGGCAAATTTCTACACCCCATACCCTATGGTTATAAATATTCGATGATAATGAGTGAGTGGTATTTGACAAAGTAGATTAAACCTAACCTAACCAAAACTTGAACTAATAAACATTTTACACCATTTACATTGTTTACAAAGATAAAAATATTGTCATATGACGTCATCCTTTAAATGTATTATTTCAATAACAGCTGATAGCTTTGAATCTTCAACACCAACAGCTAATTACATCAAATCTTTGAAGTCGTGTGGGGCGGAGCCCTGAAGGAATGTCGCAAAACCATTTCTTAATGAGCACCTATAAGCAAAGAAGAACTTCCATCCCAAATTTCAACCCTGTAGAGTCCTATAGTTTTGGAGATTCGTTGTTTCCTAGATTCGTATTTTAAGTGCTCCATAAGAATAACATTGTAACGAAATTTCAAACTCGTGTGGGGCGGAGCCCTGCAGGAATTTCGCAAAACCGTTTCTTAGTGAGCACCTATAAGCAAAGAGGAACTTCCATCCCAAATTTCAACCCTGTAGGTCCTATAGTTTTGGAGATTCGTTGTTTCCTAGATTCGTATTTTAAGTGCTCCATAAGAATAACATTGTAACGAAATTTCAAACTCGTGTGGGGCGGAGCCCTGCAGGAATTTCGCAAAACCGTTTCTTAGTGAGCACCTATAGCAAAGAGGAACTTCCATCCCAAATTTCAACCCTGTAGGTCCTATAGTTTTGGAGATTCGTTGTTTCCTAGATTCGTATTTTAAGTGCTCCATAAGAATAACATTGTAACGAAATTTCAAAGTTGTGTGGGGCGAGCCCTGCAGGAATTATGCAAATCCGTTTCTTAGTGAGCATCAATGGTCAAAAGGAACGTCTATACCAAATTTCAATCCTTCTGGCTGGCTAGTTTTGGAGATTCGATGTTGCTTTGGTTTGTATTAAAAATCCCCCATAAGAATAACATTGTAACGAAATTTTCAAGTCGTCCGGGGCGGAACCCTGACGGAATTTTGCAAAACCGTTTCTTAGTGAGCGTTTTTTAGCAAAGATGAACGTACATGCCAAGTTTTAACCCTCTAGGCCTTATAGTTTTGGAGATACTCTGATACGTGAGTGAGTGGTATTTGACAAATATATAGTAGATTTGAACTATTTACAGCTGTTATTAAAAATAAAATTACATTAACTTGTTTAGTACGGTAACAAACAAAACCACTGCCCCGAAAACCACTGTTTCGCGGTCAAGTCCCGAAAACTTTTTTACCAACACGTTTATCCAACCCACTGGGAAACAAACTAGTTTCGATCACAGCTGACCGTTTCGAAAACAACGTTATCGCATTGGTATGATGAAAAAATATTAAGGTCCACACTCAATGTCCAGACGTCCAGATAAATTACATTTTCGGTCGAATTTCGTTCAGGAGGCGATCTCTAATTAGGTCTAAAACAAGTACACATTTTAATGTGAAGTATTATGTCTATTTAGTACAGTAATCCAAATAAATAACCGTTATTAAAGGAACTTTTTCATAAATTATGAAAAACTTTAAGAATCCATGGTAAAAAATCATGACCAAAATGCAACATGTGTCATATAAGCTCAGTCGTTAATATCGTCGACCTAGTTTCGTTCACTTGAGGTATGATCATGCCTTTGTCGGATATCTACATCAGTTTTCTTTCATGTACAGCGCCCTTCGAAACCCGTTTCTCCAAGTAATACAAAACGTCTTCCCAATCTCTTAGACATACCGTATTGATATGAAAATGATTGTATCGACACTTTAGAAGCAGTGGGAAAATTGAATCAGTAAACTGCACTACATTATGAGCAAAGTGCTTTTCAAATTGTTTACAAAAGATTACAGCCTCAGCAGGCTATTGCCAACTCTGACAGTTCGTTGGAGTGTCGCCATGTTGGATATATTTTCCGTAAGCAACAATGTTATTTTAGTTTATTATTTTCTTAGGATTGGTTTAGATTGAATTGTGTTAAAATATCAATTAATTTTACCATTCGTTATGGCGGAATATTTTATTTTAGATATTTTATATCCGTACACAAAAATTTTAAAAATGTTAACAATAAATATTATTTAGTAATAAAAATTCTACTGGTCAAAATACTCATCCCTATCAAACCATATCCCTCTTGGTCAACTCTTCGCTATAGGAACTATAAAGTATAATTTCCCGATACCAAGTAAAAGAGATAATTTGTTTCCGTTTAACATTGCTTTTAAGTTGAATACACAAAATCGTGCGACTCTAAAGTCCTCTTAAATACCGCTTTGAATTTTTTTACTGTGTAAGACTTAAAACTTAAATACAGTATACAAATTATTCTTGGCTACTTTGTTTTCAGTTATTTAGACTTAAAGAAAACTACTATGACTAATATTTCATCCGGTTTAGTTTATAACTTTAATTCGATATGCCTAAGTGGTTTAATTGATTGTTTGTCTATTTGTTTGTAATTTTCATAACTTTTTTACGTTAATTTATACATTGTGTATTTTACTTGGTGTTATTGCATTTTTATATTGCTAATATTTCATGTCTATATGTGGTCTATTTACTATGACATTTCTTGACTCTATCTATGGTCGCTTAGTTTGGTACAAATAACAATCAGTTTTTCTCATCATCAAAATATCGCAAGACTTATTATTAGCTGTGGTTAATTTTTTAAACGCCTCATAGGTCGTAGAGAGACCCAACAGACTGGTAAGCCAAGTTGTAGCACCTCATGATTCTGTCAGAGTGTAGGTTCGATAATCGGTCTGGTTGTCATTGGGCTGTTAATTAATTAAAATTTTCAATCTAACGAGTGGTGGATATTAAAATAATCGTGAGACTTGGGATTGGACTTTTAAATGAAAATGCCACTCGCCTTGGATGAAAGAAATGGTTTGTCTCATTAGTCATGTTCTTCTTACATGTCAGTACCAAGCCGTTGTTATAGCGATAGTGTTGATCACATTGCATTGCAGTGTCACAGAAACCGCTAACAAAGTTGTCGTCAGCACTCCAAACCGACGCCCAATGTACATAGAAGTTGGGTCGAGTTTCTGGGAATGTCAGTCGCTCCGTGTCGCCGGGTACGATACAGATGTTAGGGCGGGTGTCCACGGACGACAATCGCATGTGGTATGTGGGTACTATCGACCGGGGAATGCGAAAAAGGCGTACCACAAATCGCGCTCACTGGTTTCCACGGTGTGGTATGTGGCGACTGCTGCTCTGTTTGCTCTGCTACTGCCGCCGCCGAACTGCTACGGCCGCTGCTACTGATGCCGAGGGAAACAGGCTGCGACTACCACAAGAGCTAGGGGACGGTGGTATGCACGGCGAGTCGGTACCACTAGCGCGCCTCACAAAAAACCGACGACAAAACGCGTGGTCCGTGGACACCGATAGACGCGACTGTCATTGTTTCAAATGGACTGGACTGGAGCTGCGTTCCGGACCGACAATTCCAAGAATTGTGGTAACTATGCCCTGCTGCGATTGCCGTCCGTGGACACCCGCCCTTAAACTCACTTGCTGACGCTACAATGTACCGCGCATACACCCAGTGTCGGCTCGTCAGTTGGGACCAAGGCCGGCGACAGACTACCGGACTGTTCACCGGACCGTACAACGGACCGAGCATCGAACCGGACGAAAAGCGCAAGACCGGTAGTGTGTCATGAGATGACCGTATACCGTACCAGATGCCGCACCGAGCACCGCAACGAACGTCGAGCCTAGCGCTCTAGAGGCGGGGGCTTTTTTGGAATGTCCCCGCATTTTAGACAATTTTTTATTGAGTTCCCACATAATGAAAATGGTTAAGACACGACTGGTAGTCAAGTGGGAAGTTATTTTATCGTGATCTATATCTGGCGAAAAGTCAAAGAAAAGATCGGTCCGGTGTACGGTCCGTTGTACGACAGTGTCAATTTTGCTCCGTACGCCGTCCTGAGCGTCGCGTCGCCCCGAACGCAGTCGTGATGGAACATTGGAACGCCCGCCCCTCACAACCACATCCTCTTGCGCCCTCACTCACTGACACATACTTGCTCCTACATATGTAAGGTGTTAAAAGCCTCCAAACATTAATGCCTCGATGGCTCAGTCTGATGAGCTGTATTAGCTGAGAAGCACGAGTTTGACTGTACCCGCGTGTTGGGTTTTAACAACGTTCTGCGTTTACCGCTTGACAACAAATTTAATTTTCTCCGCGACCACTTGATAGTTACTGGATAATTTATTGTATAGAGCTCGTTTTGATGGTGGCAGGTAAAATTTATTTCAAGTTGACAGTTTGCTATAAAATTTAGCTTATTTTTAAACGCGTTAAGCTCTATAACTTTTGAATACGAGCTTTCTATAGGAAATGGGTAGTGTCATTTTATTAAGCTTTTTCATTTTAATAGACCAAATTGTTTTATCAAAATCGTTATATCCTTTTTGAGAAATTTTTATTGTTCATGTTTTTTGTGGATTTTGGGAGTAAACTACCATAATTTTTTTAACGCCCTGGAATTGTAGTAGATTTGGACCTACATACCAAATCTCATTAAATTCGGTCCATTGTGACCTTCTCTAGATATGTTAAAATTCAGACAAACACACAGGCATCATTCTGAAAATCACTTTTTTGTACAATCAAGGGTCACCAAAATTGATAAATGCACTAACAACTCAAATTCGAAAATTTTGACGACAACAATACTTTTTTTTATATATATGGGTACTATGTTATAGGGGAGAAAGTAATTAGGAAGTTAAAAAATAGCCAATTTAAACCATCAGTGTGCAATCTCCACTAAACATTTACATGTAAGCTACTTGATTACTAAAGATGTGGTGATACATAAAGGTGTAGAGTTGAGATACTCTGCTTTTATCTAATCCATTACAAATCCATCACAAATGTTTCCTCAGCACAATATTTCCTTGGTTCAAAAGCGGCGATATCGGGAGGGGAATAAGTTTGCTCGAGCAATTCCGCGTCGCGTTGAGCTCCTAACCTCCTTTTATGATACTCATTGAATCTTTTGTAGCATTCGCAGTTCATGCCGGCACTGCAGTTACTTTGTCTTTACATTTTATGGTGGATATGGACTTGTCTTATTTACACAACTACTAGCACTATATCATATATGTAGCATTATTAGTTATTTTTAATGTTAAAACAACAATGTTAATTAACACAAATGCAAACACTACATCGAACTGTGGTGTTCTAAAGCCACGTTTATTTATTTGCATCCTTCAAGACAGAATTTTGATGTGTTTTATTTTAAGTTTAACTGGTTTACAGTAGTATTATTTGTTTCAAATGTGTATGTTTAGAGCAACAATAACATTCAGACTCTACTACTACATCACTAATATTTTATGTCCCAATGAACCATCCATCGTATACCTCAATCGCTATCAATAGCACAGTTATGCGCTATGATGTCAAGGTTGGCCTACTTGGAATGTTAATGTTGTGCTACATTAAGGCCTATCAGTTACACAACTTAATCAATAAGAGATACTTTGAAAAATGCTATTTACCGCCGTTGAAAGCCACATTAGCGATATGTTAATTGAACACGTGTGTCGTGCCCGACTTGTTATGATGCCGATTACGTCATCACTCATGTCGTGCACGTTCACTATCTTAAACGGCCCTTACACTACACGTACCTATCACGCCATTGACTTGCCGTACTTGGCGATTATATTTTACATACATTTTAAAATATTTTTGGCATGAAGGCGGCCTCCACCCACAGACACGTTTTTAATCGAAATTTGCCCTTAGCTTGCACGGCGTGCTATGGACATGTTGTGTTTGAGCAGCTTTTATTCACTACTAGGCCAGTATTACTTTACTATTGCTGTTGCTTGCTATGTCCTTCCTCATTTAATATAAGATGAAAACATGATCGGTTGGATTTCCCATAGTTTAAAATAATATAAAATGTTTTCAAAATATTTGTTTTTTATTTTATCATGCCAATTTATTCCTCCCCCAGCCTATCATATTAGTCTAATCAGTTAAATTGCGTTGTTTTTATATCCATTTTCACTCCAGAAAAAAATACCCCAGTTGTAAAATCTCCGCTATTTATCGGTTGCATTGTTGCGCTGTACCGAGCCTACCAGTAGTACGGTACTGGTAGCCTATTATATGCTTCCTGTACCGCAGGTATATGCTTCCAATTCGTCTACAAGTGCTACTTTGACTCTCTGAAGACTTGTGTGTTTGCACAAGTCTTATTTATATTTTTTTTGCTATTTTCTGATTATTTTTGATTTGCTTTGGAAATTTAACCAAGATAAAGACAGTAACTTAAAGTGAAAAACAAAGGCACAGAATGAAATTGTAGGAACGGATTTAATTTGCAAATACAACCCTGGTAAATGGTGAACAACGAATTTGCCGTTAACTGTTTTAACCCACAATTGTGGACAATGATATCAGCGTCGATATGGCTGGTTAACGACCGTTATTGCTACGAGAACAATACGGAGATGCTCTGTGTGGTGTTGATCCTGCCTATTATCCTGCAGGTGCTGGTTTTGTTATGATATTGATTTGTTTATAAAGACAATTATTCTTAGCCCTTTTTCTTGTTATGTATTCGCCTTTAAATTGAACATAATTATACTTATACTAGATCAAATAATGTAAACCTAATACATTAGATCTACTGTACAGGGTGAGTTATAAGTCCCTTCCCCCTATTTATTTTCTATACGGTATAAGTTGGAAGGTTTAAACTCCGCACATCTATGTTAGACCTAAATATCTGTTTTTCATTTGTTCATTGACTCTCCACCTCCAAAGGGGGACGGTCAACGAGGAGTAAGCCGAGATTCTTAAGATTTAGCTTACCTACATCAAATTAAAGATCTTTGTTAGTAGAATACAATTTTATACAATAAGGGTAAGGGACTCACCCTGTAGATTAAAGGCTATGAAAACAGTTATACAAATAAATATATGAATAAAGGGAAGGCTTTGTTTTACAGTCACATTCACCCGATTATTTGATTACATTTACCGCTATTGCATCATCAAGCTGTGCACAAACCCGCTACTTTGTCACCACCACCGGCAGTATAGGCTGCATGAATAACCGGCCGCCAAGCCATGCTGTATGCATCAAGCCCACCGGGGAATCTTTCCGCCTTTCTCATTGAATATGAAATGTCGAGTCAGCGTTACCTCTTTTCTTCTAAAAATATACATTTTAGACGTACCTAGTTTATTTGCAAAAATGTTTTTAAGGTTCACAATTTTCCAGCTCATTTTTTCATACATGCTACTATAATTTGTACATTATTCATACATACTACTGAATTTTATCCAAGTTAAACAATTAGTGGTTCAATCTAATTTAGATTTTGTATGTGCCACCTTAGGGCATATAATGAATTAACTTGTATAATAATTTTTTTATGCTAATAACTAATGTGTTAGACAAAAAACATTATACTTTTGTTTAGGCCAATTGCATATCAAAAGTACAGTATCAGAGTATCAAAAGTATCTTAACGATTAAGCCTACAACGACACGAATGTTCTTCAAGGATGAAATTGGCAGTTTTTAACTTGTAATCTGGATATCGTACAACTTGGGGCTTTCCTTTAGGGGCGTTCTTCAGTTGACGAAACTACCGCTTCAAACTTTTTAATATCCCAGTATAACAGTGGCCGTGCCCGAGGTCAAGTTTGTGCTGAAACTTGCCTAAAAAGAAACACAAAACTGGCGTTAAAACTCTTAAGTAAGTAAATTACAGTTTAAAATTCTTACTTTACACACCAAAAGCCGCCTTCCATTTTACACATTACAGTGCTAGTGTCCAAAGGTTTCATTCTTTTTGGTAATATTTTTTACAATAAATTTCTTAATGCTGTAAAAAAAAACTATAAGAAATATTTTTAACTATGAAAGAATTTGGTTTTCTAAACTTAGTTCTAATATATGTACCAAAACAAAACACCAAATAACACGGTAGTAAATCACCAATTATACCGTATCTAACGTGCGGAACCTGTAGTGAGATTAAGGTTTTCTCGGTATACATTCATCATCCTATACGGTACGAGTCAGTTATATTTATATGTATGCACACGGATCTCGAAAACGGAACGAACGTTTATTTCATACATTAAAAATAACTTGGTTTCGATATAAAAATAATATTTCACGTCTCTAGGCTAGGAAACCCCTTATTTCTGTATAATCTATCAAATCAACTTCGGTCTTACGGAGTTGAAAATCAAAACAAAAGAGTTGCTGAAAACATCTGACTCAACTGTAAATGTCCGTGTTCAGGATAGCCTACGCACGTGGTTTTCCATTATAACCATTTACTGGATTGCCGAATGATGATACTATAAAAATAAAAATGTATCGGTTCTTAAGTTGTATTTTACACTGGTGACTATGTTAAATAAGTAGTAAAAAAATGAAACACTAAACAATTTTCCAGGATTGATATTAAATGGAAAAACGGTAGAACTGGTAACAATGATGAAAGTAGCTGTTAAAGTTAACTGTTGAAATAGACTCCACGTATGATACGGTACATTAAACATTTATACCAGAGTGCAGCACCCGTAGGTTTGTTATAAATCAGGACTGGGGAAAACTAATATGTAATACAATGTAATAGACAAGGGCTGTTTCATTAGCGGGCAAAACGATCTAAAAAATAGTACCCTAAACGTCACTAGCCTGATCATCTGGCGCATGTTATTCTTATGGACATCAGATGGATTACGTCACCGGCCTGACTCAAAATCGGCATTTTCCAACATCAAAGGAATGAAACAGACCTTCTTTTATTTATATGTTCTCTGCAGTCCTGGTTATAAATACTGTGAAAGGCGATTGAGCGAAGCGAACGAGCTCGTTGTGGATGTGATTGAGCTGAGCGAACGAGGTCGTCTTCAATAAAAAGTCTTTTTGGTTGTGCCATTTCAGTGCATGGTCTGTAACAGATATATATTATTGCTGCAAATAATTGTATGCGTTTATCGAGCAAATGCTCGGCTCCAGGTACTTATTTATTACCAGTTACTCTCCTGAGACGGACCATCCAATGCTTGGTTATGATCTGTTTTGCTCAACTTAAAGTCCTTATTGCTTCTCGTTTCCATTCACAAACATCAAGGCTAAACACTTGAGCGGGATTCATCGATGCTATACTCCTCCGACTGATCCAAATAGCAGCTGATGCTTGTAACCTTTATGGAAAAGGATCAATATATTATTCAACGTCTTTCTTCCTATCGTACCAATAAATTCTGCTTATATTTGTATATGAGCAAAGTTTATGTTACACCTACAAGTTCTTAAGATTATTTTACGTCAATAATTTTTATAAGTAGTTCCCTGAATGGTTTTGCAGCCTTATTCCACGCTAGTCTTTGTTGGAGTAAATTACCTTTGCAATCTTAATGTTAATCTTAATTTATTTCATTTAAACTCGGCACATGATTGTAAATGGTACTACATGTTTATAATTTGGAAAGACGTTTTGATATTTGTGCGGCCTTTTGTTACGCAAATCCTACATTACGTTTCATCACGCTGTTATAATCATTTTATTAGACTTCAATTGTTGTCAAAATGCTTTACATACAATTTAAGGTAAACTCATCAAGTTTAATTGAATAGCAAAAGATACGATTTGCTATAGTGTACTATTATTCACATGATAACAGAAATGAAAGCAATACCTTCTTTAGGTCCAAATCCCAAAATTATCTCACTGAAATGAAAGCAATATCTTCTTTAGCTCCAACTATCAAAGTGATCTCTCAGAAATGAACGCAATACCTTCTTTAGTTCCAAGTATCAAAGTTATCTCACTGAGATAAAAGCAATACCTTCTTTAGTTCCAAGTATCAAAGTTATCTCACTGAGATAAAAGCAATACCTTCTTTAGTTCCTTGTATAAAAGTGATCTATCAGAAACGAAAGCAAACTCTTTAGTTCCAAGTCACAAAGTGATCCCACTGAAATGAAAGCAATACCTTTGTTCCAAGCCTTAAAGTGATCTTACTGAAATGAAATCAATATCTTCTTTAGTTCCAACTATCAAAGTGATCCCTAAGAAATGAAAGCAATATCTTCTTTAGTTCCAAGTCTCAAAGTGATCCCACAGAAATGAAAGCAATACCTTCTTTAGTTCCAAGTCTCAATGTGATCCCACAGAAATGACAGCAATACCTTCTTTAGTTCTAAGTCTTAAAGTGATCTCACAGAAATGAGTGCAATACCTTCTTTAGTTCCAAGTCTCAATGTGATCCCACAGAAATGACAGCAGTACCTTCTTTAGTTCCAAGTCTTAAAGTGATCTCACAGAAATGAGTTCAATACCTTCTTTAGTTCCAAGTCTCAAAGTGATCCCACAGAAATGAAAGCAATACCTTCTTTAGTTACATGTCTCAAAATGATCCCACTGAAATGACAGCAATACCTTCTTTACTTCCATGTCTCAAAATGATCCCACTATTCCCACTGAAATGACAGCAATACCTTCTTTAGTTGCAAGCCTCAAAGTGATCTTACAGAAATTAGAGCAATACCTTCTTTACTTCCAAGTCTCAAAGTGATCTCATAAAAATGAAAGCAATACCTTCTTTAGTTCCAAGTCTCAAAGTGATCTTACAGAAATGAAAGCAATACCTTCTTTAGTTCCAAGTCTCAAAGTGATCTCATAGAAATGAAAGCAATGGTGTATGAAAAAAGTTCATCACAATCAATGCCTTCCTTAGTTTTGTTCCTCAAAATTTTCTTGTGGACTTTTTTTAACCGACTACGTTTCGCTACTAGGCATATTGATTTGAACAAGGATTGAAATCGCTAAATTAAATTAATAAGTAAAAGTGTTGTTTTTTTCACTATTCCATAATTATAAACTAAAGTATAAAAGTATCTAGATGAAATAAGGAAACTTATATTCTAAATTTACCAAGTTGAATCGTTATTGAGTGTTTATAAAAACAAAACTACTGACTGTAAGATTATTATTAGGTAAGAACGACGTCACTTATTTCGAGATCAAGATCAGTGGTCATGCTGAATATACAATAAATGGGTTCAGAACTTTCAAGAGCCTCGAAAGTCTCTCGGTGTTGTGAGAAGCGAGGCGTTGCAATATAAAAGTTGCAATAGACCGCCCGCGCGGCGGCGGTGGTGAGTCAACAATGTAGCCTATTACCATTGACTATGTTACCACTGTATCGGTGGTGGAATCGGCCCACACGGCGTAAACGTAAACACTTAACAATGGAATGCCGCCCTGTGAAACACTAACTGTTTGTTTTGTCCGACGCTGTATCGAATCCGTTTTGAACAATCAACACTGTTTTGATTACGTTTAGTGAATTTACAAATGCATTCCATTTAAATTGATCCACCAACAATACAGTGAAGAATAGCTTGTTGGCTTATATTTAACCCTGTAATGCGTGATGGCGTGTGTGATCCAGATTTATGTTTGCAATAAACATGGCTCTGTATAGAAATCAATCGAGTATCGAAGGACCCGAATGCTTTTTGAAAGATAAAAACTGAATTTGAAAATCAAAATTTGAATCCAATTTTGTATTGGTTTGGAATATGTTTCATATAACGATTCATTGTGAACTCTTACTGATTTTCGATGATTGAGGCTACCAGTGGCACGAACAAGACACCTCTACTGGAATACTAAACTAGACCTGCTTCTGAATAAAAACCACTCATTATGTGAAGGGTCCAGTTCAGGGAACTGTGTTCTATTATTGTATTGTGTTCTATTTCTGTGTTCTGTGTCTGTGGGGTTCTATTTGCGCACCTAACGTTAGAATTGTTAACACGCTATATTTAAAAATATAGAAAAATATAGAAAACACGCTATGTAGAAAAATATTATATGGAAATAATTACAGTGTAAAATGATTCAATTAACCATTTAAGAATATATATAAATATAAGGGTTGAAAGGCTTTGTAGTCAACTTTCTCGTAAAATTTTACAAAATTAAGAACTAACGAAACTTTTATTTTCGTCAAAAAACTTAATGGTGAAAATAAAGAAAACAACTAGAGCATGTAAGAAACTTGGTATTTAGCTTCATTTTATGGTTGAGATTCATCCATTTATTGCAAAAAAATTAACACCAGCGCTCTACAATAATGTGATGGAACCTAACACTAGTGTTTGTAATATTTTCTGTTAGGTTTCAGCTCACAGCAGAGATAGTAACTATAGGGTCTACATTAGGAGACGAGTCCGATTTTGGGTACTTTTCCTAAAAACAACTGAACTAACAATAATTTAAAATATAAAACCTATTTCCACCATCATAGTGATGATAAGCTCCGATATTCTTTCACCAAAATTACATAAAATAATATCTCTTTACCTTTTGAACGAACACATTCCGCTTTATTTACCGTAGTCGTTTACATTTTGCAGTCAGTCCTCTGTTGTGACGAATCTGTTACGTTTTAACGACAGTTACAAAACACACAAAGAAAGCTCTAGACAAGTGATTCAGTGAGTCCCAAAAAAAAACGATTCCACGAATATTGTTATTCATCTGAAATGAACTCTTTGCTAATTAAACTTTGCAAAATGCAATTTCCAAATTAATGATTCCCATTGGGACAGGCTCCCAGTCAAAAAGCGATTGAGGCAAATTGTATTGCTCCCCAAGTACTTCCCAGACTCCGCGTTTATACCACAATGGGGCCGGGACTCGTTCGTTGGGGTTTTGAACATTACAACGGGTTATTTCTTTCTATCCGAGTAGTGGGGTTTTGCCGGTTCTGGCCCATTTCAAGGCCAAGCGGTTCGAACCGGCAGGTGTGGTTGACAGTGATGGGTGTGTTTTGTAAGTGGGTCAAGGCCATCCGGAGGGAGTTTTAAAAAAGCGGAGCCGCGAGGGGCTCAGTCGGGGCGGGGACTCGGGACGGGTCGGATCGGAGCGGGAGCGGCGGGCCGAGGGAGGGTTGTTTTTTTTTTAGTTTATTTATTTTAATTAATTTAAATTAAAATAGTGTCGTTGTTGTTGTTGTGCAGAGAGGCGTTGGAGCGTCGTGCACCGTTGACGCAGTGGTAGACGCCGAAGGTGATGGCGAAAAGGAGGTAGACGCACAGCATGCACAGTACGCATTTGAACAGTTGCAGCAGGCGGACCATGCCTTGTTGGTTCGCCGTTTCCAATTGCAGCCTGTTGATCTCCAGTCTGAGTCTGTCCTCCTCCAATCGTGATCTGAGCGTAACGTCGTCCATCATGTCTGTGTGTGCGTGTTTTTTAGTTTGTGGTGGGGGAAAAAACGGGAGCGGTGTTGATGGTAGGAAAGTCGGCGATGAAATGAGAAGCGAAGACGAATGCAGTGCATATTTATTGTAGAGTGGTGGGGGGTGAAGAAAAAAAAAAAAACAGTTGTCTTCGACTAAACCTCATCGTCAGCTGGGTCGGAAGGTGCAGCCTCGGAAGGTGGAGGAGTGCCGCCTGCAGGTTCGATGTCCTCGCTCTCCATCTCCTCGCATTGTGGACAATTGTAGGAGATCTCCACAGTCATGGTGATGGTGTTGTTGGGAGCGCTGACTACGTCACTCAAAGTTTCAAAAATATCCTTCAAGTCTTGTTGCGACTTTACGGTAAATGTATTTGTACTTGTCGCTAAAGGAAAGCCGCTCATCGTTCGGGAGTCGGCGAACAAATGGCGAGCGGAGGTGAGGCGGCCGCCTATATTCGGTAGGGGTACCGTGGTGGGGGAAGAAAAGAGTGGGGGGAGGACAGCGGTGGGGCGAAGCCCGGGTGGGGGAAGAAAAGAGTGGGGGGAGGACAGTGGTGGGGCGAAGCCCGGGTGGGGAACGAGGGAACTTCGGTCATCGCAGTTCGCCGCGAAACGCCGTCGGGATAGGTTGTGGGAGCCGTATGAAGATAAGCGCTAGCTGTAACACAATGTAGAAAATAGTAATACTTTGTTTGTAAATTAAATATTAAATTTATATTTAACCAGAGCTTGCATTTCTTGTTCCTCGTCGTTTAATTCAACAATTTTAACACCATTAGTAGTCTGTTCCTCTTCCTCTGCACTTTGCGACGATGAAGACATGGAGGTGCCAGGAGAAGATGACGAGGATGAAAATATTGTGGTAGGATTGACATATTGCACCGTGATGTTGATCCATCTTAAAGGATAGCTATCAATGACTGTCAGTAAGTTTTGGAATAGTTCTTCCATCTCTTCTCTGTTGGTAATTAAATGTTGAAAGGAAATGAATTTATCATCCATGTTGTTGTCAGTGCGAGTAATGAAATAAGAATGAGAAGCGTATGGGATGATCCGTAGAATATATGTTGTAAAAAAAGTGGTGGGGGTAATCTCAAGGTCAATCAAATGGAATTTTAAAAAAGGGCTGCAGTCAGTGACTACCGCTATACATCTGAAGCTTCAACAGGATCAGAAGACCAATCTGATCTGTACTTGCACGCACTTATGATGCATGTACAAAAGTCGTCTTTATAATATGCATTGCACTTTCGACAAGTGGCAAGTTTTTGCGGATGAAATTTGATACACTTCTGGGGACAGCAAGTGTGGAAGTATCGTGATTTATAAATCTTGAAGGTTCGCAATTCTGGTGGCGGTAGTTGCTTTGTCTTGCACTTGCAGTAACAGGATCCGAAGAATTCGCACTTTGTACAAGCTAATCCGTCTACCATCCATCTTCCTAAATCTGTGCATTTCTGTTCACAACAGTAGCGCGGTGCGTCCTCGTTGTTCTTCTCCTCCATGTTGCCGCTTCCAAGTGTTGGCAAGAAATGAAGTTGTACAGTGTAGGATAGCGTGTTTTATAGATCAATAAAAGTGGTGGGGGTAATCTCAAGGTCATCCAAATGGAGTTTTAAAAAAGATCATCTTACAAATGTAAGATGTTTTTTTTTTTTTTTTTTTTTTTTTTATTTATGATGTTGGCTTGTCCTTTTCTTCTTCTTTAGGTTCTTTCTTAATATTCTGTTCCTGTTCCTGCTTGTTCGCTGTAGCCATGGCGATGAGTTCTTCAGTGGATAGCGGGTGCACTTCTGGAAACTTCAGGATCAGTTTTGGTTGGAACCCTTCTCTAGTCAATACACTGAGATCGGCGCTCATCTCTTCTACGGTTCTATAGTCCTTTCCGTAGATCTTTCCATTGAATTCAATCATCATTCGGTATAACATGGCGGCAGTGGTTGTTATCGCTGCGACCGTAGGAGAGCAAATGATGATTCTGTTGGAGTTGATCCCTCGTTTTATAGCGAAATTTTACAGCGAACCCTTGTTGACGTCATGCTTTGTCATTTAGTAGTATTTGTGGAATTTGACATTGGTTTGAGTAGATGGAGCGGATGTTGTCGCCGCCTGTGTGGGAAAGAACAATTCTTCATCGCAGAAGTTCTGTTTGGAGAACATCCTCTTGTTTGTTACATAGGTGTCAACGTTCAAGTGATAACCACCGGCAAGAAGCACTCGCAATTCATTAGTGAAATTGTCGAGCTGTTCAAAAGTTGTAATAGTGGAGGTATCGTATGATGCACACTTGATCTTGAGAGACATTGTGCAATCACCAACGGAGATGTGTACAGCACTGAAGGTAGTCGTAGACTGAGGGAATTCTTACGGACATTGCTCCATTTATATAGTTTTTGAAACTAGGTCAAGGTCACCCGAAATTGTTTTTTATATAAAGCAGCATACCGATATGTGTACAAACACATACCGATATGCTGCTTTATATTTGTTTTTTTTTTTTTTTATTGTTATTCATTTATTTAGAAATATTTTACAAAAGTTTACAAGAACAATATGAAATTACAGATTAACTGTTGGCGTTAGGCATGACGTGAAGCGTGAGCTCTGTAGAATTACTTCCGCTCGGACCGTGGGACGCCAAGTAGAGAGCTCCGGGATGGATGAGGCGTAGATCTTCGTTCTGCAGAAGTTGGACGAAGCGTTTGGGAAGAAAGATTTGAAACTTCGGTTCATCACCAGGCGAGTAGGGCGCTTCACTCAGCGTGCAGTTGATGGCGTCTCCGACAGTTGTTTCCATCTTCTTGATGGTGTGGATGATGTAATGCTTTTCTTCCTTCAATTCCGAACATCTTTTAGTGGGTAGGATTGTGGACTTGGAATGTTTGTTGAACTGATCGACAAGCGATTGTAAAAATGTTTGCGTTGCCATTTTTTACTTCTTCTTTTTTCGTTGATAATATTCTTAGTCTTGCGAATCTGCGTGTGAGGTGTTGACTGCTCGGTGGCTAGAGTAATACTCATGCCCGGTCATGGTTGTCCCCTCGCTTTTATACCCTTCCCATCCCCCACCACTCTGTTGGAGATACGCGTTCAAGCGATAAGCGTTCTTCAAGGCGCATTGCGATTGACGATGTTTAAAGTTTTTCGATGAAATACAAATGTTGCCGAAATGACATTGGAAATCCCTGTCCACCTGGACATTTAACACTTCGTGGTTTGTAAACTTCTGTATCCAACTGGCTTTTTCCACTCCTTTTGTGTAAATAATTTTAAATTCTTTACAGTAATGATTCATGATTTGCGGCATCATACTGTAGTGTACAAAACCTTCATCCCATCTCAAGTTGTGAAAGTATTTCATCAACCACTTGTTCGTTACTCTCGCTTTGGTAGTTAATCTGTTAAACGGTAGTGGCGGTTGGAATAAATAGTGATAAACTACAGATGTGTTCATATCTAAAACTACTAACTCTTTTATGATAAAACTTCCGTCGTTACCGCGGAACGCTTGGAATTCAATTATACCTCGTCTCACTTCCATTACTTCCGATTTGTTAGAAAACGAAACTTGTTTGTTCATGACGAAGGTTGGTAAACGACTGTTTGCAAAACCGCGGTGCACGCTCTTTTATACCCGAGGGTCTACACTTATCAATTATTGAATGAGCCTTCTTCGTTCACCTCTTGGGCTTGCTCATCTATACTGTAGTTAGTCTGATAGTTGTGCAACTGTCTCCACATGTCAACTTCATGAGGTATCCTATTGAAGATGGACGTATCTACGGGACCGTACAGAATCGGCACATACGGTTGCCTATCCAATGTATCGGTTAGATACTCTTTTATAATTGCACTTGAAAATATTAGCTGTTTTAGATATCTTGTGACAGGACCGGTAGCACAACTTAGACTGTAGAATTCATCTTTTGTCAGGTGTATCTTCATCTCATGCTTGGTTAAATCTCGAAAGCGGACGATTTGTCCACCTCGATGTTTCACTATATCGATTTCGATATTGGATTCCAGCAGACTTAATTTTGTCCTTCTTCCAAATGTGTTGTTACTCAAATAACATTCCAAAAGATGTAGATGTTTTCTAAACGATTCCCAGGAAATTTCAGTGAAGGCCACCATTTTAGATCCGTGATTTAAAATAACAGTTGGTGAATAATCCAATGATTTTATAACTCCGGCGGACACGCTCTTTGTCATACAAGAAGAGATGGGATAGTAGATCCTGAGAAATACTTCTGTCAAAATATTGGTGGAGATGGTGTCATCGATCTTTCTTCTTTTTACTCCTTTTTCAACTTCCTCTTCTTTTTTCTTATGTTTAAACTTGAGGAACTCGTCCATTTCTTGTTCGACTTGTTTTTCTATATCCAAACTATTGTCACCCATGGGAGGAGTAGTTTCTTCTTCGTTAGTATTTGCAGTAGGAGAGCTCATCTTGCGGACGATGCTTCCCATACGACGGTCAGAAATATAATGAGATTTTCATTCTCTTTCCCCCCTTTTATAACATTTGCGTCGACCGCAAAAAAAAAAACAGTTTTTTTACAACACATTTTTAACAATTCCTGTTAATGGAGTGTAAGTCACTATCTTGTCATGTATAATTAAACAGTATGCTGAAGTTCCGTCCGGTATTGCTTCTTCAAACTCCATTTCGATTTTTATATCCACACTGGACGATTTCACGGATTCGTTTTGTTTTGAACAATCGATAACGACTATTGGGGCTTTGGAGAAAAACTGTTCCGGCGATAATAGCGGTGTATTTGTCTTCCCGTAATATGACGATTGAAACCTCGCATACATATCGTACAAGATTGAATAGCGTTTTTTACTAAACATGACATTTAGATTGTCATAAGGAAAGAATTGAGAGTTTAGAAAAACTTTACAATTCTTTATTTTGCAATGGTCAAATTGACCGGCGTGCGAAGTTATAACATCTTTTCGTTTAGTCTGGAAACCGAGTATTACGTACCGTGCCCGTTCTAGATAAGTGGACGTCTTGACAGTCCATGTTTGACGCTCTGTTTGAGGTAGTGTGGGATATTCATGGAATTCCCAACTTCTAAACGGCATGACGATATCACGGTCAGATTTCAACTTTCTCAACAATACGATTCTGTGTTCATCGGCTAATCTGACATGCGGTACTCTCCACACGACTTTATCCAACTGTAGCTGCCATTCCAGTTTGGCTTCCGTAGTTCCAGGGTCTGCAAGTATCAAGTCCTTGTTAGTTGAAGATCTGAGTAATACCAATTCTTGTTTGACATTTATTATTATCCGTCTGTAATCTTCAGCGAATCCCAAAAGCAAACGTAAAGGGACATGAAAGTCAAAATGACCATTGGAATCCGGTGTTATAGTGTCTTTATCGGGAGCAACCCATCCGGCGGTGACTATTGAATTTTTCTCATGCGGTGTTAATGATGTTAATCCTTTCAGCGTCGTTGTTAGACCGACCTTTTTTGTCGAATCAACCGTCACTCCTGATATTTCATATCTTATTTCATCAAAAAGATATGCCATCGGGTTATTTATAAAAGGAACCGTTGAAGCGGTTTTTCCATCCAATTTTAATACCCGTCCTTCGATGTACAAGTAACTTTCACACGGTAACGTGTAAATGTCCTGTTGTTGAATGGGGATCCTTATTTCATCGTTATTGTTTAATTTTGATGAAGTGTAAGGGTTGTGCGTGTGATATTCCTTCTCCCATAGTGTTTCGTCGAACGTCGGCCCTTGAGATATATCCAGGATATCCATCGTTGGTAAGTCTTAGTCCGATCTTTTGCAGGAAACGAATGTTGTCCGGTGTTAACTCGTCCAATGTTGAAGAGCTACTGAGGTCTCGGCTCTTCCGTTGCGGTTTAAATGTCAATCCCATGTTGAACTTATGACACCGCTTTTATGTGTAACCGTATTGTAATGGTTTCTCCTCTAAAGTCAACACTGTTACCGTCCTGATCCGATATGTTCAGTACGATGTCCGAAATGAAACTGGTGTTCAATGGTAGGTATATCAGGTTTTGTGGTTTCTCAACTATTTTAAAACCGGGAGCCACTGTTGGATAAAATGTATGTAAAATATGTTGGTTTACCCCGTCTCTATACGATCCGTGTATGATATTGCATGTTATATCAATACTATTAACCTTTAATATTGTTACTGTGGTATCACCTGTATGAGTAGGTCCGGGATCTAAGATTTTTCTTTTCTTATCTGAAAATCCCAGTAAACTACCAATTGAATTTTCTAAACTTAAATCTATATAATACTTTGAAGTGATTTCCGCTTTTAAAGTATTGTTATTTCCTTTTATACTGATATTTTCTTCTCCTAGCTGCTTCTGTAATACTTGGTTTATATCGTCTATTTCATACGATCCGGTAGATAAAGTTATTACCTTCAATTGCGAATAATTTCCTTTTTCATCTTTACTCTCGTAATAATGTAGTAAATTGTTTTTTCCCTCCGTGACGTTGGGAATTGAATTGTACGTAGTAAAATCCAATAGTGCAGCTTCCCACAGTCTATCCTTGGATAAACGTAGTGCCGGGAAAAGAGTGCTTTTCAGTGTGGATGAATTTCCACTCAGTGACACTGTATACGATGACATCTCAAAGTTGACTGACGCTTTTCGCTAAAAACTCCAAACATAAATGTCCACATATTTCTGTATTGTTGGGTTGTTCTCTTTTGTAATTGTAAAATATATTTTCGGAGTTCCGAAAATAGTGTTGAAGTTCTTTCGGCGGTGGTAGATTGCCAAAACTGTCAAAGTAGTAAACGTTCTGTCCGAGTTTTTTATAGCATACCCAATGAGTTCCTGGACCATGAGTGGAATCCAAATTTACTATTCCAGTTTCATTTTTCCATATTTCATTTGGTAATGCGTCTTTCATAAAAACTCCTCTAAAAAATGGTATTCTTAAACATTTCACATAATTTGATAATTGATAATTTGTCAAGGCTTTATTTGGAATTATCAATTGATTGTTCTTATTTAGTATACACGGTACGGTCTTAGGTATAGACCTGCTCCGTTTTTTACCATCGACCAAACGAAAGTTTTCTTCGCCTTTGCTTTACGAGTCCTACGACGTCTTTTCTTAATGTTTCCACCTCTTTTGGGAGCTCTTCTCTTTGCAGGCCGTCCTCTACGACGTTTCCCGCCACCAAATTTTGTTTTACCCTTCATGGCTGTAGTAACTGCCCAAGCGGCTGCTTTTTCTGCAATACTTGCGTCACTTGATTTCACTCTTTGCCAAGCTTTTTCCGCTAACACTCTATCCGCTATCGATCTATTCGTTGAATCTGCAAACTTGGAATACGCTATATCGTGTTCTTTGCAGGCTTGATCCAATTTATTAATTCCAGGATCCCCTCTTGCTAAACGTTTTGCCAACTTAGTTCCGGGTCCACAATATTGATAACCTCCGGGCAGATGAAATTCGTATGGTAGAGCGTCTATCGCTCGATTTAGAACAGCACCAACAGGAATCCGTCTGAGCAGGGATAACGCGGCTGATGTTATACCACGCCCTTTCTTGACGCTGTCTTGACGACGACTGAGCGGTGCGGTCTTCATTGTGTCGTCTTATATAGCCGGCGTGTTTACTCTACGAGATGCTTTACACGAATGAATAACTCGTGCACAATTTTCATATTTAAATACTTAATTATTCAAATTAATTATATACTGATTTATGATTCTATTTTTAATCCAAGCTTCTCGTTCATCGGGTTGAATCATCACATGACTCGTTGTACTAGCTATATGATTGTGGGTATCGATAAGTAAATTGCCCACTATTCTTATTAAACAGTCTAAAGTTACAGCATCTTTTGGATGTTGGGGATCGTGTAACTGCATAATACGTTTATCATTACACGTGTAAGCAGTCGAATCACTTTTCGACGTTGTTATGACTTGTCCAATAGTAGCAGCATCATTTAAATCTTCTCCTGGTAAAATATTAATTATTTTCTTCATCTTTGCATCATATTTGGTCCCAAAGTGTTTATCCCAAGTTATTGTTTGTTTCATTGTAACACAATCATTTGCTTCGTAACCAGGATAAATATCTTTTATTCTTCTATTACGACCATTGTATGTACCTAATGTACCACCAGTAGCAATTAATGTTTGCACCATTAGAGGTACATCTGTATCTTTTATACCAAATCTTCCATTTGTTATTGTTTTACGTCCTGCATCCCATTCATCATTATTTCCTTGCATTAAATTAAACTTTTCATTTCCATGTATAAATTTATCTCCCCGCTTTAACACGGCATCTTCATGTTTTACAAAATTGGATGTTTCCTTTTTTAATTCTTTAGATAATTGTTCTATAGTAACAGCATCTTTTGGTTGAGAACCGAACTTTACATTTGACAACACTTTCCCATGACAATCGATTTCATCATCATCTTGTAAAATACAGTTGTCCTTGATATATTTCAGGTTTACAGCATCGCCGTCTTCCTTTGGGTATCCAATGTCATTTATAATAAATTTATAAAAAGAATATCCATGTTTAGTTTTTTCCGGTATTATAGAATGTAAATATTCTTTATTAACTGAATCTTTATCATTTTTGGGATTTCCCACGTTGGTTATTCTATAATTTCCAGCATCATATGTTTGTCCATCTTTTAAGTTGTTACCCCATTGCAATTTTAAAGTATTTGAAAGTTCAGATGATAAGTAATCTTTAGTAATTGCATCAGAACTATCAGTGGGTTTACCAACATTAATTATTCTATGCGATTTGATATCGTAAGTATTCTTGTCTAATTTCAATGATGTAGAAGTAGCTTCTTTAACTGTTTTTAAATTTGCTCCATCAGTATCTTCTTCTGGATCTTTAACTAGTTTTAAACGTTTATTACTTATGTTATAGTCACCTTCAGGAGTTTGTGGTAAACCGCCTCTTTTTCTGTCTTCTCCGACTTGCACCCCTAACGCGGAGTACCGTCCGAACTTGTCGACACTCATGTTAGAACTGATACATTATACGCTTGCAACTCTTTTATATCCGCGGGCAATTATACGACTATGCCGCGATTCCTAAGTTCATCAACCAGAGCCACCCATTCATTATTTAATCCCGTATGACCGGCTTCCATGGCTTCATGTAATAGTCTCATCCTGTCAACCAATTTATTGATGTCTCTGTAGTAGATCACATTTGTGTTGTACAGACTTTTCATAAGTCCTTTACCAGATGTTGAAGTATCTCCTTTACTCTTTTTCCCATGTTGTTCAAGAAGTGATAAATCCATAAGTGATAAAGATTTTCTTTTTAGCGGTTGTTTTAGCGCCGGTGCGGTACGCAATGTTGGCATTTTCGTGGTGGAAATAGCTTTTTAATAACGATGTTATATTTCGTTGCACATGAACGATTAATCATCGCATCCTTTGAGTAATTCCTTTTATGAGCGTTGGTATTTTGTAGAATTTCTTTAAAAACATTTAAATCTTTGATTGAATACCTTAGTGGTATGTTTTTAAAAATTAATTCATACAACCCTTTTGTTCCTTTATATTTATGCTCGCCGATAATGATGTAATCGTCCTGAGTTATTTCAAGCTTTGAATCACCGATTTTCAATTCATTCCCATCAATCCTTGCTCCGTATACGTGTGATTTGCTTAAATTAGGGTTAGCTTTCATGTCATGTAACATTTTCATTATGTATTTCCTTCCAAGAGGTCCATGTTGTAATATATCGCTACTCAATTGAGTTAGATTTGGAATGGATTGTTCTGCTTCAGGTATTGGGTGTTCTTCTTCTTCTTCTTCTTTTTTAATAATTGGTTCTTCTTCTTCTTCTTTTGTTTCTTCTTGCGAAAATTCACTAGCACTTGTATATGAATCATCGTCGTCTTTTTTTAAAGCTTGTACCTCTTGTTTAGAAACTGGTAGTAAAACATCTCCTTCATAACGAGGTTTACCAATGGTCTCTGATATCTGTTTTAATGGTTCCGTAATAGGTTTAAATGTAGTCTCCAGAAATTCTTCTCGTTCACTTAAACCCATCCTTAATGCGCGATTCTTCATCCTAATAGAATCGCTGAGTGATTTTATTTCTTTCAATAGTTTTTCCTGATTCACCATGTTTACACTGTGAAGTCTGATTCATTACTAGACGTACCGCCGTTCAATCAATGGATTAATACAAATTTGTCCAACCCTATCCGATATCTTCCATCTTTTATAGCTTCATCTTTCATAATTACGAGAAAGCCGTACTTTTCAGCCCACGCTTTGCCGCACATCTCTTTAAATTTATCAAATGTCATATCCGCATTGACATGATCGTTATATACGTGTTTTAAATTTGTTTCATCTTGCTTGAATATTATCAGCAAGTTAGCATTATCCCTTATAAGTTGTTTTGGAATTTTACTGTAGGTTTGACCAATATAAATACTGTCAATATTATGATGTCTTCCCATTGCGAAATAACTTCTGATTGTGTCGTGATTCTCACATGATACATCGTCAAATATAAATACAGAAAATGGTTTAGCTTCGTTTGGTTGCATAATTGTTTCACTGGCATTAAACTTGTAGAAATTTACTTCTGGTACACTCGCTAATACTTTATCCAACAACTGGTATTTAGGTTGTTGCAAAGATTTTGAAAAAATGTATATATTGTTAAAACGTAGTCCTTTTGGATTAGTTATAAGGTTAAAAACAACATTTGTTTTTCCACAATTTGAAGGACCGGTTATTAAACATCTTATGGAGTTCGGTAGTAATTCCCCATGTTTACCACGGTTTAACTTGTCACTATCCACTGTCAATTCATCTATGTTATTAATATTAAATCGTTCCTTTTGCTGTACAATATCCATCTTGTTTAAAGGTTGAACACATAATGAGTTATCAAAGTATTATACCAAGTCTTTTGTAGGAATCCAAGAATCTTCACTCTTGTCAAATCCCAACCAACGGACTTTAACTTTATCCTTTTTTCTTTGTAAAAACCTTTTCGACAAGATATACATCGCCAACTGTTGATTTCAATAGTTCATGCCCATAGAATCCGCCTTGAAGTAGTTCACCTTTGTTGTCCTTTAAAATGTACGTTTCTGGTATTGTCGGCTGCACTTTGTAGATTGTAAATACTTCGTTAGTCCAGTTTGGTAGATATCTCTTACTGAAAACCCCTTTGTATTTACTTATACGCACCTTATCGTTTACTTTAAACTTTTTAGGTTTTAATCTTTCAATTTTGGGAGCCGTATTTTTTTTAATACGCTCCAAAACAAGCTTAGCATTGCCGCTATTTACTTGGATAGGTTTCATACCAATAGTGCGATGATATTTGTTATTGTACTCTTTTATAAGCTGCGGTAATATATCGTACCACACATACGATCCTCGTTTGGAAAATGTTTTGTACATCGCTCCTTTCAACGTTCTATTGAATCGTTCTATTATCGAAGCTTTGACTTCCGAATTTGTAGAATAATGATTTATGTTATATTTTTCATTAATGTTGCAAATTCCTTATTGAAATATTCTTTTCCATCATCAGTTTGTAAATGTTTTATGACAAGTTTATTTCTTTTAATAGCCGTTTCCATAGCTTTTGTAACACTTTTCCCACTCTTGTCCTTAAGCGGTAAAGCGTCAGCGAGCTTGGTAAAACAGTCTATAATCGCTAATATATATTTAAATCCTTTATTTAATTTACTATGCGGTATCATTTCGATGAGATCGGCTTGGTAGAGATCGTTCATTCCTTTAATAACTGTATTTCTTCTTGGAAATTTTCTTCTTGCCGGTTTATGAAGTTCATGTACAATCTTATCCTTCAGTCCTTCCATTCTTAGATGTTGTTTCCACGCCGGTTGAAAAAATACTAATCCTCAGACTGGTTTGTCTTCTTTTATATTATTAACAAATATGGGTCAAGCCGAATAATAGCTGTGTAAAAAAGAGGGGGCATGGCATTGGGCTTGCCATGCTCCCCTCTTTTTTACGGAAAGGAAAAAAGGAAGAAGGTGAAAGGACGAAGAACAGGTTTTATTGGTCGATAGGAGTTAATGAATAATGTCCAAAGGGAAGAGTGTGTATATTGTCTTGCTGGATATGCCTCTTGTCATCCTTGTAGCTTAGCGCCCATTTGGTTTGTTTAACACTGTAAACTTGATGGTTGAAGCTTCTTATCGTATTAAAAGTTGCTGTGGTTTCTATATTTTCAAACAGACATCTTTTAAAATGTTCAAATTGTACATTCTTCTTTAGATATGATGTTTTAATGCCTTTTGCCTTCTTCACAACTTGATGTTCTTCTTTTTCACTTATGTATAGTTGAAACGAATAAAGCTTGGACATCAAAGCCACAATCTCTTCCATAGGCGCACCATTGGTTTCATCTTTGAATTTTCCTAAAACTTTCTTGTTTATTCCATTGTCGTAGTTAGGATGGTGTTGCGGATAGTCAGAAAAATCAAAATCATCTTTATAAATAAAAGTGCGTAGGTCTTCATACATATCATTGGTTATAATCCAATAGATGAATGCGTCAGTGTCCATGTATGCGATTCCAATGTTCTCTCTTCCATAATGTTTCACCATTTTATTATAATGAAAATCGTACATATGAGTTTTTGATATGTCTAAAATGGACATTCCGACATAAACAGGGCGATCCATCTTAATTGAATTTTGTTCATAGAAACGGCAACAAGGTTTTCATTAATAATTATTGAAGATGCAAAGTTTGGTTTTTGGACCAACTTTTGTAATTTTGTTGCATCATTAACCAAACTTAATCTTTGTGATTCCTCTTGTTTTCTAATGTTTTGCCGAATATAGCATTATTCATCAATTTAAAGAAATCCTTTTCAAAATTGGACGTCGCTGCAGTTCTTCTTCTAGTGTTGTTATCTATATAGGATTTCAACCAACAGGATTGAGAAAATTGTAACACCCTATTAATTTTGGTAATTCTTAATCCCATCTCTAACGCTTGTTGTACTGTCCAATAATGTGCTACATACCTCGTCTTGTTGGTGAGTGTCATCATTAACTTCGGCCATCTACCAGTCGGAGATACTTCTGTTTTTGCTAATAGCGGCAAGTCGTAATGGTGGTCGTGAAGATGTTCGGGGTACTCAAAATCAACGTCAAAGATGTAACCGGTATCTCCGTGTTTAGGGATATCGGCGATGTTATCAATCGAATTTGGATCAACCCATTTAAAATTATCATATGGAAGGGGTTTTGACATAGGCCCATCCATATAGGTTATTCGCGTCAAAATAACCTATAAATGTACTTGGTTGTGACGCGTCATAGTTGGGGAGGTATTTATTGTTGGCTTTTACATATCTGGTTACACTTTGCGTTAATCCTCCTCGGATACCAGACTCTATCATCAACACCATATCTATATCGGTTAGTAGTTGAAGTTTACAGTTTGTTTCTTTTAACATGGCCTGCCATGCCAGTCCGGGAGCTGTGTACGAATGAAGAGGGTCTAATCCGTATGCTTTTAAACAGGTATTCCTAAATTCTTCCATTATGTCACATAATAGTGTCACATCCAATTTAACGTAGAAATCTGAATATTCTCCCAAAGTTCTCATCCCTAATTCATTCCATACCTTACAAGCGTGTTGATAATCTTCCTCACTGATGTCCTCTTCGTATAATTTACTCTTAAAAGCTTCTCTAGGTGGAAGTGAGGTTTCTTCAAATCTTTCCAAACTGTCGATATAATCATAAGGGAAAACACCTTTGCGAAGAACTAGATCCAATTTATCGTTATTTACAATCATTCTTGTTTCTATTAAATCTTCTTTCCTGAGATTTTCTGAAAGTCTCGATAAACTGCACGGCATAAACCGGTACGAATCTAAAAATCGTAATTTTATATTTCCAATCTTCTTACTAAAGCTTATAAACTTTTCAGTTGTTTCCGCGATAACATCAATCGCACCGTCATCTCTCCCCAATTCTGGTATTATAAAATGACCATCATAACCGCTAAGGTTATGCAGTATTACAGGTATATTTCTAGGAATCTTGTAATTGATGTTGCATCCGTTACATGCCGCACCCCTATAATATCCTGTAAGATGATCATGATCCTTAACTTTGTAGTTATTCAAAGTAAACTCATTTTTACATAAAAAACAATGGGTGGCATTTTCATGTTGAATTTCTTCTTCTTCATCCATAGGTATCATTGGCACAATATCACTATACAAATTTTCTACATTCCTAGCTATTTCATATAGATGATCAAGAAATGTCGCAGCAACATCTTCACCACGGTACACCACGGGTCTTGACGTTAATCCGTACCCATTTAAATGTTCTTCAGCCAATGTAGATTTAACCAATAAACAAAAACTGTTAGGCTTATGCATTTGATATTTTATACTCTTCCTTGCTTCAACATTTTCATCTTCAATAGGGACAAGTGTTGATTCAAAATCAGCATATACCACTATAGGAATGCGATACTGATGGAACACCTTTTCAAATTGTAAGTATGATTTACTTAATGGTGGTAAGATAATCTTTGCTTCAAAGTGTTCATTACACAGTTGTTTATGTTCTTGTAACCAATTTCGGCCTCCATTTCTTTCTTCTTTAAAACAAAAACATCTTTTACAAATTACTTTTTTATGTTCATTTTTTGATAGCTGCTTGTTGACGAGTCTTTCAAATGATTTTATCCATACGTAGTGTGACACTTCATCCTTTGTAAGTAACAACAAGTCCGTATGATCTGCAAGCTCGTTCTTCACCACTTTTAAAGGATAAACTTTATTGGAACTGTCCAAAGCAAATACGTTAACTGATATTCCGGGATTTTGTTTTTCAAATTTTGAAATACACTTCAACCCTACCGGGTAAGACATACCTTGAAAATTATATCTATATCTGTAGTTTTCATATTCGACGCCAGGTCTTTGCGCATGGCGTGTCACAAATTTTGAGGTCATGGCGTATCGAAAACATTCCATATCTTCATTTTCCACATTTACACATGATTTTGTATCTTTGATCCTTTTCGGGAGTGCAATATAACTGCTGCCCATCAGCCCATAACCATGCTTGTGAACTCTTATGTCCATACCTACGACGCTAACCAGACTCCAACCTGATCCTCTTCCTTCGTGTTCTTGAATTTTCGTCAAAATCTCTTCAAAACAATCTTCTATTATTGAATCAATATCCGAATTAGCCATGATGGTTCGATTTTTTGTTATAAATCCTCTTGGTGACATTTCTTCTTCTACATTGATAAACATGGCGTCTAAAATCAAACCAAATTTAATAAAGTTTAATCGTTTTAGTTCTTCTTTTAAAATCTTGATCACAATTGGTTTAGCTTCAGCAACAAATTGTTCTAATTCCAGATTTTCGTTTTGAATTTTGTGATGCATCACCACTTTACCGGGTAATGCGTGAATACTTAAACTTGGTAGTGTATTAGATGGTCCTGCTGTTACTTCTTCTGTAGATATGTTTCTATTTTCTCTTACTGTAAAATTTTCATTTCTATTGTGATACAACTCCTTATGAATGTCTAACAATATTTCATCTTCATAAGTCTCTAAACATATCTCACAACGATGCATTTTAGCGATGTTTACCCTTTGAAATTTAACAGGTAAATGAAACGCGTCCTCTTCATACCGCCTTTTTATGCCATCTTACCCCCACCAATTTTAATCTTCTTCTTCTTCTTCTTCTTCTTCGCTATCTGACGGGAATAATCGTCTTGCGCAGAAAACCAATCTTTGACGTATTGGTTCTACATCAGGATCGTGACTAGATGTTGGAGTTTCATGATGGACATCTTCAAATTCCAATGGTGATGGGTATTCATTCTCTGTCAAGTCTATTTGCACATCTTCAGGTGCCTCACTTGTTAATTCTTCTTCCATACTGTCAACACTTTCCACTTCTGAGTTGTCGTCATCCGAATCTCCCATGCCGAGATCTTCTTGTTGAATTTTATATAATATTTCAAAAATAGGTTTCCTAGGATAGTCAGTGTTATCCACGGGAGCCATTCCGAATGAATAAAGGAGACTCTCTTGTGTAGCTACTTATATGACTATTTTAATAGGTCAAGGTCAACACCTCCTAAAGCGAGAATGGGGAATAGAGCACTAAGTGGCATGTTAGTCCATTACCACAAAGTGATCTATTCCCCACTCTCTAATGTGAGTCCAAATTAGCAGCCAATTATTAAATGTCAATTTTTTTTATTGTTTTATTGTTTTTTTTTTTTTTTTTTAACCTCATCACTGTTTATATCAAGTCCCATTAATAACCAATTGTTTTTACTAACACATAAAATTTTAAATAATTTTGTAGCTTCTTCCACTTCTTCTTTATTGACTGTCTTTCATTACACAGTTCATAGGTTCTTCATCTTCTTGTAGTAGAATTCTTTTGCATTCATATTCCAACTGCTGTATTCTTTCATTCTTTATGGCTAACTCAATAAGTAGTTGATTGATGTAGTCGGCGGCCATATCGATAGTTCTAGTCCTTGATTCTCCCAATCGCACTCCTGGTATTAGCCTTTGCAGTTTGTAGTATTTTTGTCTTATTCTCGCCTCTCTTACCTGAGCCGACTCTTTAAAATGACTTTTCGGGACTTTCAAACGTTGTTCATCCTTTTTTGTTGTAGTAAGGTCCAAAACATTGTCTCCACTTGCCATGATTCTGATTCTACTGCGAGATGTGAGAAACAAGAATATTATGAGCGGAATGAGTACAACAACGTGTCGAACCTCATTTATCCACTTTCCCCCACCACAACACTTTCCCCCTCCATGTTTTTATAGGTCAAGGTCAAATAAACTTAACGCGAGAACGGGGAATAGAGCACTAAGTGGCATGTTATTCCATTACCACAGAGTGATCTATTCCCCGCTCTCTATTCTACATCTAATTTTTTTGTATTTTTTCTGTTTTATTTTTTTTTTAATTTTTTGTTACCCGTCATCTTTACACAGCAGGAGGTTCATACTTTATAGGAGAGTCTTCATCAGGTTCATGAAATGCATTCCACGCACAAGTATCAGGAAGTTCATTAGGCTCGATCTTTAAAACAGGAATTTCACTAGGCGAATTCCATACACCAGAAGTTTTATTCGTCTTCAGTTTGTTTTCTAACACTTCAATTTTGTCCAACAGTTCCAAAATATATTTCTTTGCACCCATCAATGTTTGTATCCTGGTATTGTACACATTCAATGAAGGCACTATGAGTTGCAATTGATGGAACGCCATTCTTTCTTTCCTACACCGTTCCTTACCTAAAGCACTCAATTTTGGATGTGTTATTTGTTTTCCTTTACTTTTTAAAGGGGTTGAATTTTCCACTGGTTCACTCATTTTTCCCACAATGTTCTTCTTAAGAGTTTTAGCAAATAAATGAACCTCCTACTGTGTTTTAACCCTCTTTTATACACAATTTCCCCCACCATTTCAATTTTTCCCCCACCATATTGTTTAAACAAAAAACCAAACTTCCAATTTTGCATTCACATTATTGTCTTTTAGAAATTTAATGAATTGCGAGCTGGATGTTGATATTTGACTGTTTGTTAAATAATCTTTTACCACTTGTTCATCTTTCCCTTCTAATATGTAGCAAAATACTTTCATCAAACTTCCATCATCTTCTTTCGATCTTATAAAGTTTGCAACAAATGTCCAATCTTCATCGACAATTTTAAAAGTTTTTATCTCCATGTGAAAAGACATCTTTACTCCAGTTATTCTGCGACAGTAATGAAATCAACCTTTACCAAGCAACATTTATAACCAATACCCCCACTACTCTTTCCCCCACTACTCTTTCCCCCACTACTTTTAGTTAGACCTTTCCTCCATACCATTACTCTAGTATGTTCTACACCTAATAAATTTACATAAGACCTGTGCACAGATTGTGCATCTTTCCCGCATAGCTACAAATCTTATTAGCGGTGCTTTAACACGATGGTCAACGTACCCTCCTTCAACTTCAAATTCGTCCCAATCATCTATAGCTGCTCGTGCACAATCTGGACAAAGCCGGGTCCCATCTGCAAATTTATAAGCAACAATAATGCCAAATCCATAATGTTCTCTTCGATACTCGTGTATTGCATTTCTAACCGTATTGGGAATAACACATTCTCCTGATCTTATTATGTGATTAAATAAGAAATCATCACAAATTATTTTTCTCAAACAAATAACAAAAAGACTATCCATCGTGTTGTAGATGAGAGTAACATTCGTACTAAACTGTTTTACTGCCTACCACCCGCTTAAATAACTTATCCCTACTACTATTTTATAGGTCAAGGCCAAGCAATATTAACGCGAGAACCGGGAATAGAGCACTAAGTGACATGTTATTCCATTGCCACAAAGTGATCTATTCCCCGCTCTCTATTCTACCTCTACTTTTTTTTTACATTTTTAATTTTATTATTTTTTTATCATTTTATGTTTTTTAACTTAAAATCCTAATATTTCATTTCCTTCTTCTTCACCTTCTTCAACCACACCTTCATTACTACACACATTTTTCAAACTTAACAGTTCTTTCTTCATTTTATTGTTTTCATTTTCCAATTGTTTAATTTTTAATTTTTTTTCTTCCAATAGTAGCTTTAAATGTTTTATGTAACTAGCGGCTACGTGGACAGTTTTCACTCGGTTTTCTCCAAGTCGCATTCCGGGAATTTGAAATTGAAGTCTGTAATATTCAATGTTGATATTGGCCTGGGTTTGTCTTGATTGTTCACTTCTTCTCCTTCTGGTCTCCTCTTCTGCATCAGAAATAAGCGTATGATACAAAATTGGACGTTGCATCGTAGTTGGCTGCTCTTGTAAAAATAAAACTAAATTCACTCCTACATCATATTTATCCCCTTTCCCCCACCACTTTACCGGTTGTCCCAAAAATGACGAATACATATTTCAACGGTCACGCTAGCACCATTTTTAACAAGATGGTTATAAAGAAAATAAGGATAGTCGCAAGATTTAAGATCTTCATTTGCCAACATGAAATCAAATGCTAATTTCCTTGAATATTCATTATGGAATTTTTCATGAACACTAATTAGAATTCCAGCCTTTTCAAACTTATAACCAATGTCTGGGATTTTCTTACAATCATCTATGTCCAGAAGTGGAAAATAATATGTGAAGGAGTTCACCGGTGGTACCCACACTCTATCACACTCTTCACAAAACACTTTGTACATTCTCGCTCGCTCATCCATTTTCAAATGATTTTTACTCATGCCAGACTACCGTTTAAATAGCCTACTACCTCATCTTTCCCCCCACCATTTTTATTCCAAATTTGTTTCCTCATGTTGCGGAGTATCAATAACATGGGCAGCGGCATTCCAGAGTTGTGACTGCTGTTCTTCTTCACCTTCAGATTCTGTTAATTCTTCCGGTTGGTGCATAAAGGATACATTTGAATTTGAAGCGGGTCCAATATCATTGTTCATTTGTTCATTTAAATTTAAAAATTCTCCAACTATTTCTTCCAAAAACTGTCCAAACGTAATATTTACCTCTTGCTCTACTTCTTCATCTTCTGCCATCTCACGATCTATAACAATTTCAGTGATGTAAATAAAAGTGGTATCTCTCGGAGACATGGTTTAAAAGAAGAACATGTGGCTCCAGTAACAGTTACACGAAAAATGAACAGGATTGTGTGGAACCCTCGCTTATATATAGGAGACTGGAAGGGGGGGGGGGGTCAATTATAAAAATTTGTAACTTGCCTTGCTCTAATTACTCTTCCGCAGACAGCTTGTATTGCATTGCAACCACTTCCACCTCTATCTTCATGCCTTCTACAAGATTACGTACGTGCAGCATCCATGGAAACAGTATTTCTAAAACTTCAATCCTTACTCGACATGCACACAATAATTTGTACGCATCACGACGGTACACAAACACACTAACCCCCATGCCCATATCCCTCATTATGTTTTGTTCAATTTTCAAAAATAACCTATACAATAGCGGCCAAACTTCTGTGTGCTCAGCAAAAAACGAATCCAGTCTCTTATGCATGTTTAACGTATAGCAACAAGACAAATAATGAGCAAACACATGTGATAGCTGCTTTTATAACGTTCGCCAGTACAGTAAAAATTTGAAGGGGGGGGGAGGGGGGGGATATGATTTTTTAGTGGGATGTTAAAAAATTAGTAGTTTAAAACCAAAGCCGAAAAGTAATGATTAAACCCTACATTTTCTTCTAATTGCAAATACTCCACATATGCCTCCGCCCATAGCCATAACAGATCAATGTTACGCCAATATACACCAAAGGTGGGTCTATCATCAACTAAAATTGGAGATGCTATGTTCACTAATCTTCCGTTTTCTATCCATGTCATAGCTTCAATTACAAACCTTCCTATAATATCCATTGGAGAATTAATATCCAAAAATATTCTTGTAACAACATTTTCACTTAACAAGGGCACTTCAATTTCTTCATTGTTTTCTTCGTCGCTTTCTTCGTCCACCTCCAATACTTCTCCAATCTTTGTACATTTATTATAAAATATTGGAACATCTCGGGGAGACATGTTCGCCCTAACTATTATTAGCAAGGAATGGCTCCAACACAAACCGCCACACTCTTATATAGGCAAGTCAATGAAAAATCAGCGGCGGGGGGGGGGGTTCCGGTTCCGGTCCGGAAGGGGGGGGGGTCAATGTCAAGGTCACATGAAAGTAGGTCACGGGACTTAGAGCGGCCAAAAAATAATGGGAGAGAAACGCAGCGCACTTATCATAGCGCTGGTTTCTCTCCCATTATTTTTTGCCAACAATTTGGAATTTAGAAAAAAGCTAAGATTTTCTAATAATTACTTCGCCCCCACCTAGTCCAACCATCCTCACCTTTGAAGAGAAAGTCTTTCGCATCAAGTGTATTGATCGCTTTTTTGGTTCTAAGAGGTACGGAGAGCTTTATTACCCACTTATAGCCGTTACACCCTATTACAATTCTATTGCTCTTATCCGTTCTACTTACAAAAAAGTACCTCAAACCTTCCTTCAATCTCTTCAACCTGGTGGGAGGGTAAGACTTGTGGGAGACCACAGTCAGTTGTGGCGCAGAAATGTGTTTCACGACATGTAAACGGCAATACTTTTCGTTTAAAACACATTTCTTACCACAAACTAATCCTTTTTTAAGACCCTTACAGAGCACTTCAGGACATTTACGCGGATTTTTAAATGCCCTGCGTCGCTCTTTCATTAATAATTGATAACGCTCTGAAGGAGCAATTTTGAAAAGCTTCTTTTTTCGCTCTAAAACAGGAATGATAGGACGAGAAGGAGTAGATTCAGGAATAGGCGTGATTAATGGTGGCAAGGAAATATAAGAGTGAATAGAATTGAGTAGTAAAGGTGTATCCGGACGAAGAGGCTCAGCAGTTCTTGGGACATCCGTTACCTCCTTCTGCGGTGGTGGCATTGCAGGCACCTCCTTCTGCGGTGGGCCCATTGCGGCAGACCGGTCTTCTGGAGGCTGCCCCGCGTTCGTTGGTGACGGAGGTGGTGAGAAGATGCTCCCAAGAACAGTCATCGCTTGAAGAAGAATGTTTGCCGGAGCAGGAGTTCTGGACGAGGAAGACGGTGTGTCCATCCGCTGCAACATGTGGTCCGGCACATTCTTCAGGCGAAGTCTCTTCGTCGGTACAGGCAGTGCAATAGGTGCAGACGTAGTAGTGGTACTTGTAGTTGTAGAAGTAGTGGTGGTAGTAGTCGACATGGCTCTGATGCGGCAGCGTTGGCAGCTGGAAGCAGAATAAACAGACCCGTTAGTCGGCCTCGCATAAATAGTGACACAGCACACGCAACAAGTGAAAGTGACCTCGGGGGGGGGGGGGTTCCGGTTCGAAAGGGGGGGGGGTTATGCATGAGTGAATTGAGGTCAAGGTCACCAAAAAATAATAATGATCCAAGGTGATGGAGGCGGCCAGGACCGTCTCCACCACCCTGTGTTCCTCAAACACTCCCAATCCCAACCCAAAAAGTTACGTCTTGCTAGGGATCCCGATTTTTGGCCCGCACGCACGTGGCGATCCAGTTTGGTAGTCTGTGATACGGGCGGCCAGCCTCGGGCCTGGGCACTGGACTTGACCATTCCAATTTTACAATAGGGACTCTGGAACAGGTAATGCAAGACGCAACTCTAACCTCCCACCCTTAATCTAAACCCACCCAATCATATTTTTGCCTGACCAAAATCAAAAACAAAAATCAAAAACAATAAAAAAATGCGCTGCCTAGGGCACAACGCGCATGTCCCACCCATATTTAATGAAGTTCAATCGAACTTCTTTAATTTACATTTACATTTTAATTTAATCTACCCATCCTAACAGCTAGCTGTGGAATATAAAAAATTATTAGTACACAGATAAACACAGACATGGACACACACACACACACACACACACCATAACCCAATACTTAAAATTAAAAAACACATTTCTTAAACATAAATAATACCATAACACACCTTAATGCTAACATCGCAATGCGCAAGTTAAACCTTACAACTAACACATCTTAAGACTAAAACCAAATAACGCTTTGCATAAAAACCATAGACACACACACACACACACACACACAACAAATATTAAATAGTAATAGCCTAACAACAAGAGTAACTCAAATATATATCGGCCGCTTATACATTTGAGTTGCCCTCTGAGTTGGGTCGGACTGCCGCGTCCGGAGTTCCGAGCCCAACTGCGGCGGCAATAGTCGTCGGGGTAGTTCTCGGTTCGCAGAGTGGTGGGGGCAGCGGTAGGGGTTTAAGGGGGTATGGAACCTTCCAGCAACGTCAATGGAAAATTCCAAACGGATGTGCTTTGTTACATGTGGGTCGGGCAAAACGCAGGTGGAGCCTTGTATCTCTCAATTTGCATTAGATAACATCAAATTACATCCGCTGACAAGTAGGAGCCTTGTACCTCTCGATTTGCATTTGATAGCATCAAATTACATCCGCAGCTTTCCCCATCGCGTGACAGCATAATTATCGTCGATTGTTATCCACCCTCTTCCGACGCTTAATTATAGTTGCAGCGGAAGTAAACCTCCGGTACACGCAACTTGTTTTTAACATACAATAGACTATTGTTTGCAAATGCACACATAATCCTTGGCCTGGTCGGTACTTCTTACACGCTACACCTAAGACGTTGTGACGTCAAGGGGGGGGGGGGGTTCCGGTTCCGGTCCGGAAGGGGGGGGGGGTCATGCATGAGTAACCATCCGCGTGCATATAAACGAAGGAAAGCTCGCGCGCCGCCCATATAGAGGGCTGACACCCCAGCGGTAAACAACAGATCCGTGAGTTTATACCACATAGTACTATAACATATGATTTATTTTTAACACTTAACATTTTAATTTTTTTTACACTATTTCTTAACACTACAACAATCATTTTATAAATCACACTTTTATTTTCGCGTCTATTTTCCATTTTTGTTTAAACTACGTATGCTAATTAACATCGCGTGCAGGCAACTCACACTGATTATTTGCAGGTTCCATTCTTACACACCTGTTTCCTCCTTACTATGCAGATTACTCTCTTACTTTAACAACACTTAAACTCTAACCGCTACTTCTCGGTCATATTAATATAGTTAGTGCTACACTACAGGATTTACCTGTGCAATGGTGCACGCGATATTTCCTGCACATCTGCGGGTAATACACCTTACACCCGTCTACTATTATACTTATTGCTACATTACACGAGACATTTCTTGCACGCCTGCAGATAATACACTTGCTAACCGTCTACTAATATGATTATTGCTACAGTACAAGAGACATTTCTTGCTCACCTGCAGGTTATACACTTTACAACCGGCTACTATTATAGTTAACACTACACCATAAGATTAAGCCTTACACATGGGTATCGTAATCCTACTTCATCGTGCACGGAGCATTTCTTGCACACCTGCACCTTATACACTTTACTACCGTCTAATATTACAATTATTGCTATGATACGGTAGTTACCTGATCAATCACAGTTGCGGCCCCACTTGCTTATCCACAGGCCGATACTCGCAATCCTACAACTGAATAATTAATTAATTAACTTCCGCTATTACCGATACTTTTCTTAAACTATCCGTCTCTTCCTCCGACTCTTGTGACCGTAGCCGCGGCCGACTGACAAATAACCGAGCTCCCGCAAACCTCGCTCTTTTATGCGGTTTTCTCGGGGAGGGAGTTGGAGGGAATTGGAGGGGGTTGGAGGGGCGTCGCACGTGACTCATCGATCGCATAAAAAGGGGGGTTGCCGCCGCGCGCATGCCATTTCGGTGGCGGCATCGGTCGGGTGAGGTACTATCCGTAGGTCTCTGACGCTTTTATAACTAACGCTTGTTAC
>JAQYXR010001167.1:0-40023 GCA_030545055.2 Neoaliturus tenellus | reverse complement strand
CATAACGCGACATCAGTATCTATTGTTAAAATTGTTTCACTAGACACGTTTCTATTTATGACCTATGAGGAAATGATTTCTGATCGGAAAAGAAGGCTGATGTTTCAACACTCGTTGGAAAGCTATGTTTTCTGAATTTCGAAATTTACGCGATAGTTTTAACGATTGAGATGTAGTAGCCTACTATTACATAACATAACAAGTTATGAAAAATTTTTTTAGAAATCTCTTAATTTCCATTTTTAATATCTCCAGGGCCCAGAATCGAGCGCCATTGACCAGAAGTTACCAGGTTGCCAAAACAAACCATTCTCGTAGTTTATGTAACATTTAGCCTCATAGGAGTTTTTACATTCTGTTACATTTTCCAAAATAATTCCTTGTCAACGACTCTTTTAGTTAAGAAATTCACTTTGGATTGTCTATAGAAAATTGATTGCATATTTTTAAATAATACTTTGAAGGTTAAAATTAAGAAAAGAGTTTAAATTTTCTTAACGCATCATGCAGAAAATTCTTTAAAGCTCGGAATGAGTTTGGAATGTGGCACTCCCACCAGCTGCCCAGGTACTGTGTAGCCGCACCCACTTCGCTTGTTCGTAAACAATTCGTACTTTTTCGTCCCAAAATTTATCAATTTCATCCCCAGAGGAAGTCTTTGTTCCCGGGGAGATGCTCGTCACCGTCCTCAGGCCGCGGACGACCTTTGGCAAAGTTCACCCGCGGACCTTGGAGGGTGAAAGTGACGGTGGTCGTGGGAATAAGACGCTGCGACTGCGATACTCATCAACATTTGGCAACACTTCCTACAACGGTGAAATCTGGTCGTGCCGTGCACACTGTACCTACAGCCGGTGTCGTAGCCATGCTGTGCTGCCGCCAAGCACGACACTGCTGATACGGGAGCCACAACGATGTCGTGTCATCCCATAAATCGGTGCAGGACAAATTATAACTGCCTTTATAAGGTCTGCTTTACAAACATAATGTTTCTGGAAGTATAGGGCCAAACTTCTTTTTCATTTTAGGAACTTGATGGAATTATTAGTCGAAAAAGCAAAGTTTCTACGAGTAGTACGATATTTAATGTACCGTCACACATTTTTATTAAACTCAGATTAGGTATTATTAAACATTAAGCAACCGTTGAATAATCAACATAAATTAAGGTAAAAATATGTTGATTCCGGCCGTAACGAAGAATAAGTTGTATTGATAACATTAAAAACCATTAATTATTTTCAGTTATTTTCAATTGAGAGTAATTGTTAATTTATGTAATGTTAACTATACTTACAAGTTTATTATTACGGTACCAAAGAGTACAATAACTAATTTTCAACCTTTTTTTACGATAATTTACTCGGTGGCGACTTCCAAGGTTATTGCAGAAAAAGGCACAGTTGCGCTCTTATGGGATTTAGCACACCTGTCTAAGACTACATCCATCTTGGGAGCATCCAATGGGGAAACTGCGCTACTCTCTATGGCAACTCAACCTCCTTATATTAATTAGTCATGATCAAAGGATTCCAACGTTTATAAGTTTTAGCGACTTAGAGGTATTCGCGTTACTGACATCAGTACTTCCTTTGGAAAACCTTTTGATGTTAGGTACATGAGGAAATCGGTCTAATTATACTCTCGTGTTTGTATCAGAGATGCATTAACTTCATTACATTATTTTTTAGTTCAAATTCTACACCTTACAAGCTCAAATTTCAGCAATAATATTATGAATAATGTTTAATTTTAGTCAGCAGGATATTTTAGTTTCACATAAACTATAAGAAATGTACAAAACAGTGTATCCTTTTTATTAATTGTAAGCTATTTGACGCTGTCACTTTAAACCTAGCTAACCCTAACCTAGATTAAAAACTTCGGTTAAATTCTGGTATCACCACATTTTGTTGGATAAAAATCAAATGTTAAACCGTAATGTGTTGTTAATAGTCACCGTGGAAACGAGTGCCAACAACTATGTTTGCCATAATTGCATTCCATTACCTTGATGGTAGTGAAATTATAACACATCGGGAAGCCACAGTATATTCACCAATATTTGGAATTGACATGACGTCTACTCGTTTACACGGTTGTTTCACATATCCCCTGCGACAATGGGAATACGTCAGCGACTGCGACCAGCACTAGACATCAGCCGCGATTCAGAGACACTGGGGAAATGCCGTTTCGATATACATACGTAACGAGTCTCAATTCTATAGATTATCTGTGATTTTGCACGTCAAATGTTACAGATTATCTTGAGCATGCCATGAAAAGAATGTAGTCTACTAAATTTAATCATTAGTCCAACACTTTTTCCTAACATAAACAAGATGTCTTAATGGCAAATAAAAATGAAAACGAGTAACGAGTAAAAAATCAATTAAATATCCGGCGTAAGGTTCATGAGCTGATTGTTTGATGTTTGCCAAACGGAGACGTCAATATAACAAGAAACACATATTATTGTTTTCTTTATATCCGTTCCGAAATTCTTTCCAAAGTAGGCCTACCATGTTTAGGATTTTAATATAAGTTATTCGCATTGCATGTTTAGGTATGCATTTTTGTTTTTTCTCCAACTTTGGTCAGTCATGTTAGCATTTTTCATGTCTTTATTAATGTTTGGCAACTGAATATCTCTTTAAAACAATAATCACCACAAATCTCCAATTAAAAGCAGTAATAGCCAACAGGTATATTCAATTTTAGTTAACATGTAAAAAGATTTCATATTATAGAACTTGTATTAATAGTGCCTTTTATTTGTAAAACTGCGACCATGCTAAATCGTGAACTTAAACGCAGGTGAGAAAACGCATTAAAGTACATTCCAATTGCCAAAAGTAGGTAATAAAATCAATTGTGAAACAAGTATTCAGCAATTCAGGTTTTTTATTGTCCAGGTAATGTTGATAGTCATTGACAGAACACAAGTGAGTATTTGAGTAAAATTATGTAAAGAATACTACAATGGTGCAAATTTTTAACGACTACTTAACAATTTAGGGTTTTAAGAGCAGCTTGAGTGAGCATCAAAATACCCTACTCTCACAATTATACTGATGCAGGTATGAAGTGACTACAAATAAATCAGGACACAACCACTGAATGACTGACTACTAAGCAAGTTAGTGTCTTCGATTGTGCCAAACACAAGTGAGCATTCGAGTACCCGATAGCTACCATTACTGTGGCAGGTTATTGAATAACTACTGAGCAACTTAGTAGGCTATCTCCCATTATGCCATGTCAAACACAAGTGAGCATTATAGTACCTGATAACCACCATTACTGCGACAGATTACCGAATGACTATATAATAAGCAACTGAGTGTCTCCGATTCTGCCAAACACAAGTGAGCATTCGAGTACCCGATAGCCACCATTACTGAGTAAGATTATCGAATGACTACCATAGCAACTTAGTGTCTCCGATTCTGCCAAACACAAATGAGCAATTCAAGTACTCGATAGCCATCATTACTGCGGCCATTGATACTTCTGTATTCCTCAACTTGTTGTTGGACACGATTGAGTTTTCGAATAACCGATTGTTACGAGTACTGCAGTAGATTATCGAATGACTAATCAGCAACTCAGCACCTTGGGATCGGCCGAACGTGTTGAATGTCGATCATTGTTGAAGAGACGCCAATAGCTACGAGCCTAGCGTCATTGTGCTGCTGGGTAATGCCTTCTGAGATCCACTCCAGTCAAAAACAGTCCAAATGATGACCTCAAACTGTTTACGAAATTCCATTTCACTGGGAACGTTAAAAGTATTTACACATGTTAAAATTTATTTTAGCGTCACTAATTATTTGTATAAAATATGTTGCTTCAAAATCTTACGAGCATAACAAGAATAGTAATATTAATTATTATAAAAAAAAAAAAAAAACACTTAATAAACATTTCCTCATTACCGGTATCCATAAACAAAACTAAAATAATATCAACTACAATAGCCAAAAACGAAACTAATTGAAAATGACATAAAGACAAAACCTAGACATAACGAGGTTAATTAAGTGAACCAATCGTATCCAATTATCGCCAATAATATCCACCAATGAGTGACCTCCAATCGTGACCCATCGCCAATAACAATTACGTGATAATACATAACTCTGCATTCATCTCTATCACAGCACCATACATTTTTGTTTTAAAAACATTTTACAAAATAAAGATTCGTAACAAATTTATAAAAAACTACTTTAGGGCACAGTGTTAAAAACATTTTCCTGTGTAAATAATAGTATAATTAAATGATAAATAATTCTATTTATGTATTTTACCCACTCAGGCTAAAATCGAAGGATTTACATTGTTTTAATTATGTTCAAGTTTCGTGTCGATTTCTAAAAAATAAACATTTACTTGTCGTACCTAGTAAAGGTAAAGTCATTTTTACGAAGCTGCGGTTTCAATTAAGGCAGTTCATTACTTAAAACAAAAGATTACTTTGTTTCATTTCATATGTTTGTAAAAATAACCACATTATTGAATAATGGTTTTGGTATGCTTATTTTATATTAATTACAGTACCAAACTTGAAAAAATAAAACAGAGAACAAGAACTGATGAGGTTTAAGAGCTGTCGCTGCCTGTGATATTGAAAAATTATACTTATGTAAGCTAGTTTCTTTCCCGACATTTGACTAAAACTAAGTTGGTTTCTAGAACTTGTTTAGCATTGAATCAGGGAGTAGAGTAAACAATGGTACTTATTCATCGCACACTAATCCCTTTTTGCACATGTTACAGCCAAAGTGAGAAAGTTGATAAGACGTTCCCTGATTGAAATAACTTAGCACTCGAGGAGCTAAATTTATCGTGTATGTTACCACGTGGCTCGTCTGAATTCACGTGCCCCGATTATTCTTCCCAATACTTGTGGCCTACTGTATAAACCCTGATATATCCTTGGATATCGCCTTGATAGGAAAAGAAAACTCTCAAATTCAAACATTTCCGACCATGTATTAATACAGTATTACTATATTGCGGACATTATAATACATTATTGACTTTTGCCGATTTTTTTTACAAATAATAGACGTATTACTACATTGTAGAGAAAAATCAAATAAACAGCCTCGATGAACCATACGTGATAGTTCTCATAAGGTAATTATATTGTCATTGTTCTCGAAGGTGCATAAACATAAACGTGTCTGCTGAATGTACCAGGCCTCAGGCGTACGCGTTGTATTTTACGCTGGGCCTGTAGGCCTAAGCTATGCGTCCTGTGAAGACGCAAAGAACGTAGACCTACGACTATGGTGCCCACACAATGCGTTGCACAGCATTCTTCTGCCTACGCACAGATGGTACCTGGCTTTGAGAGTCATCCGTGACTCATTCGCAACTGATGGTTCGAATGGCTCAGGAAACGTAAAACCATCATGTAAAAGTTTAAACGTTAAGAAATTATAAGAAATTAGAACTTTACTTTACTTCCAAGAATCAAGAACTTTATTGACCATTACAACAAGTCATCAGTCTGGTCAAAACATGAAAACACAAAGTTAGAGAACAGCCCAGTGTTGGCGACACGAGAAGAGCTAAGATGACAGTGCACATTACTGAACAAGGGTATTCTTGGATCTAGTTGACAGTTATATTTTACAGCAATAACATTTTAAAATTATTTTGGTAGAAGAATTCTCTAGTTAGGTTAAAACTTTACATTCTTTATATGTAATACGGCTGCAATGTTATGTTTACAAACTGAGCGAGATTACAAACTACACCTTACTAACAACAGCGAATGTCAACACAGTATTTTCGTTACTGTATTAAATATACTGTTTTAACCCCAAGTAGATTCAAGTTATCACGAAAACATGTTTAAATTCGCCTAGCATATATGTGTAAGGTGAAGAATGCGAGAATGCTGTACATGGCTTATCACCAGTCTCGCGAAGTTTCCTGCGACATGTTTTGATAAGCTTACGCCTGATGACTTTATAATCACTTTCTCATATACGAAATAGTCAGTAGCAGATTTCTATCTTGTAATTTTGCATGCCGAGACATAATATTCGTCATTTACAGTTTTATTCACTGTTTTATTTTTCTTTGGAAGTTACATTAAAATGAAAATACTGATATGAACGATTATGTGCTTTCCTTAAAAGAATATCAATCAATATTTCCAATAGTCAATAAAAAAATAAAAAAAACAATGCAAAATTTACCAACTGCAGCAGATAACCATGTGAAATAATTGGGGTTTTAACTTAATGAAACATTTGTTTATACAGTACTAGACTGAAATATTTAAATAACGTTAAAAATTAAATTCTTCGCTTTCTATTAGGTAAATAAGTTTTAACAAATTATTACTTGAAAAGTTGTAAATTATCCACGAGCCAACCAAACAACTGCACACAGGGAGTGGTAAGGGTAAGTCACGAAGGCGGCGACGACGCCTCGAAACCGGAGTTTGTCACGTTTGGGTTCTAAACAGCAGATAATACGACATTGTTGTGGTGACACGGGCGTTGTGACCATTCTGGGTTTAACGGCAGTCTTTGAACTACCAAGTTGAACTGTTTCAAGGGAGAGAGTAAATCCATCAATTTACTGTATAGGAAAATTTCATTGGTTTCTTCTTTTAATATGTTATAGGGTCTACCTACAATCGATGGGTAAAGCATGATACATTTTACACTTAATTAAATTTAAAATATAAGGCAGATTTATTGTTTTGTTTGCATATTTGTTGTTGTTGTAATTTTAAAAATCTAAATATACTAGGTGTCCATAAAGTTTGCCCCGATTTATTAAATTTTTAGCGAAACCAGAGCCACACGTACCTTACACGTTTTGTTTCATGTGAATATAATTTAATTTTTTCTATTAAGTTCATAAACCCAAATTCACTTGATTTACAACAATGCAGTTTGCTTACAATGAAGTGGGTACAAGAACAAAACTGGTTTGAGTCAGCAGGGGAAGTAGCAGTGTTCAGTTGGATCCACGAAACTCACTCCTCTATCACTGGTAAAAATTAGACTTTTATGTGGTAACTATGAAGACATGCACCTAATGTACAAATTATTATGCCATGTGTACATTTTTGTGAAAGAAGCACTGTGAACCACTTAGGGAATGTTAGCCAAAGCTGGAACGAACTAAAAAGTTGCCTAACTTATTAAAAGCACAGAGTACAAAGCTTTACAGAGTGCTCGCCCTTAGTTCCACGAGAATGCCGCTAGCTGGCACGGCGGTCTCGAACGGGCTGGATTCGGCATTTCCCGTCCCGGCCACGATCCAGTGTTGCCACTCTGCATCGCCCGCCACGCACGCGCACGGGCGACATCATGCTACGTAGCTCGCTGGCTCCGCTGCGCCGTCGTACGACCGTTGTAGCGGTTGCACTGGTTCTCGTGCATTAATTTTTACAAATTCTTTGAATCTTTAAATTTTCTTACTTAGTGCACAGTATTAAAGCTGTAATCAATAAAAACATTAATGTTTTTTTGTACTTCTTAACACATTCTATCTCAAAATATAAAATAAACACAAAATTAAATGTTTTGCAACAATTTAATAAAATAAATAGACTTTATATCAACCTTTTTAGCCCATCCCATCTGCCTTTTCACTTTGTTACTGTTGTGAGTTATAATTTAGGTTATTCTGAAAGTTTTATTTTATTGTAAAGCAAATGTTTGGGGGTTTCTGTTATAAATATTGGTACTATTTACGTACTGTATTGGTCTAAGACACCAAAATAGTAAATATTTTACTGTGAAAAAGTGCCTAGGCCTATGATACCCTTGTCGTGGGGTCCGTGCAATCAGTACGCTTTATCAAATGTTCACTTGTAAAATTTTTTGGTGTATATTTTCTGCTATAATGTTATATTTTTGAAAACTACAATAAAATTCCAACAATTTGTATACCTTGGAAATTTTATAAGATACCTAATCCAAATTGCATGCGTTTTTTAAAATGGTCAAAAGATTATGTTCTCATTAGCAAAACCTTTAAGTTTCATTTTCTGACGTTTATAGCTCAGTGAATTTAGAAGAAAACAATAAAAACATATATATTGTATGAAAGAAAATGTAATTTACGTTTCGAAAGTATTATGTTTGTTTAATCTGGGACATGTTTATATTTTTTGATATGTCGAATAAAAAACTGCATTTTTCAGGGAAAGTTTAAGGTTTTAACAAAAAAGGTATAACCTTTACATTTTTTTTTAAAGTAATTCAAATGGGTTGACATTTTCATGTAGGGAAATTAATTGTCTCCATTTTCACATTTAAATAAAGATTTTTTTTTTAGCTTTATTGTGGCTTGCTTTCAAAAATTTTTATTTGCCTATAACAAACTTTTTGCTACTATACCCAAATGCTTTGGTAAAAAACCATGTTTTTACATCATCTACAGTTTGTGCTGAAAAAGAAAACATACATACATACATACATACAGGGCGATTCACGACGAAGTGCAGAAATTTTGGGAGCTGATTCAACACATGAAAATAAACAAAAAAGGTCATGTAAACATAATGACCTAAAATCCTTCGTTGAGCACCATTTTTTTATGTGTAATCTATCTATAATAGGCAAGCATGTTTCATTTCCTCCTTTTTTCTCAGCTTGTGTGCATCGTAGGAGAAATCCGCACATACCGTTAGAAAGGTAAGTCCTGTAGATGAGCAGAATCGCATTCTAATTCACACCGGACCCCAGGGCTACGCCCCAGAGGCTCTTGAAGTTTCAATGTTAATCTTATGGCAGAAGGATAATTGAGTTAATCATTAGAAAGCTGTTGTAATACCAAATACTAGAAAATCAGGAATAACGGATGTTTCAGTTACCTATAAAAGATTTTGTGTTTTTGGTCGAATTTCGACCAGTGGGCGATCCCTAGTACTTATTTAATACGCTAAGAGTTTATTTATTTTTTTATTTTATTTTATTTTATTTTTTTTGTCTTGAGAACTCCTCCTACAATTTTCAACCGATTTTCAAGTTTTTGGTGTCGTTGGATAGGGCTTGGTCTGTAGTTGTTTCCGCCAAAAACTGACGAGAATCGGACTGAAAATAAATTCACTATTCACCATTAAAATCTCAAAATTTCTCATTTAAATAACATTGGCATTAAATAAAGCATTTTAAACATCTGTTAAAATCAGCTGTAAATACGTGTAGTTTTTGTGAGTAAAGATATTTACAATATTGGATTGGCCGGATGTCATTGATTTAGAGCTAAAAGTAACTTTTGTATTGTATTAAAATAAATTGCTCGATTTCGATCAACACGTATACTAGTAATTTTTATTTCCGTAACGGATTGATGGATTTATTTCAGACTTGGCATGGACCTTTACCACAAAAATGTTAGTTTTCAGAAAAAAATTATTATTTTCCGATGTGTACTTTTAATATGGCGACCATTAAACTCAAATTTCACAGTAACGACAAATTTTATCAAAATTTTATAGGAGACAAAAAAGTTAACAAATTAAGTTATCTAAACAATGATACCAAGATTGTAAAGATTTTTCTACAAATAACGGAGTTATCGCGATTTTTCTATTATATTTGCCTAAATTTGCATTAATCATAATGCAAATTGGGGGTAGTGGAATTCTACCCCAGGAAAAGTACCCCCATGAAAAAACGCTACGTCATTTTGACGTCACGAGGGACGGAGCTTAAAGTGGCATGGAGTTTTGCTCGCTGCCGGAAAAGTATCCCCAGTTTTATAAATACATTATTATTTAATTTGATTGCTCTAATTTAACATTATGGCAAACCAAACACCAGCCGGACTTCTACCCCCGGAATACTACCGCCGGAATTCTACTCCCGGAAAAGTACCCCCACGTACAAAATTTTTATTATTTAACAACAGGTATTTTATGTACGCGTTCTGTTATTTGAACAATTCGTATTACATAATAATGATATATGTTATTTTTTATAAATACCGCTTGCTCTTCAGATGATCTTGTTCACTACCCTCACTCGCTGTCAGGTTCTATAATGTGATTACGTTTTGTATTAGTACCAATCTTCCCTCAATCCTTTACAGGCTTTTAGTTGTGTATTTTTATTAACATCGAATAAAATATATACATTACCGTACCATGATATACTTTGATATTAGTTTTATAATATTATGAATACCCGGGGACCGAGCATTTGCTTGGTAAACTTAAACAGTAATATTTTTTATAATAATATCATTTACAGACAGTGCGCTAAAAAGCCCAGTGCAAAAAGGCTTATATTTTGTTGTTATTGAAGCTCGTTCGCTTCGCTCACTCGTCTATTTCAATGTAGGCCTACGGGTGCTGCACCCTCGTGTATTTGTTAAAACACATTTTTATGTGTAACAATGTATCCAGAACCTATGTATACATTGATGTGTAACATATGGATTATATGAACTTAGTCCGGCAGATACGTAGAAAGATTGTGCGTTTGAGGATAGAGATCTAAAATTTGGAACACAGATATTAAATGTACAAAGGTTTAAATTTAAATAATAATGATATATGAACACCCTGTATACATATACAGGGTGTTCGGAAACAAACGTTTCAGTAATTCAGGAGGTTATTGCCCACATCAAAATAAACAAAAAAATTCCAGTAAACGTATAGGCCTATGTCCTAAAATGCTTCGTTAACCCGCTAGCCGCCATTTTGTTTTTTTTTACACTAAATAATTTTTATTTCCGTAACAGATCACTGTAGGCAAAAACCTTCATCATAGTAATACTCATATTCAAGAAAAAAATTATTTTTTTTCTAATATGTATTTTTAAAATGGCGGCCAATTTAAAATTGTAAACTGAAATATCTCAAAACCGGTAAATTTTACAAAAAATTTACTTAATATAAAAAAGTTGACAAATTAAATAATTTAACCAATGAGACCAAGTTTGTAATCATCTGACAACGAATAATGGAGTTATTGAGATTTTTCTTCTAAAATTACCTAAATTTGCATGCATTTTAATGGAAACTCAATGATTTTATGCACAAAAATGGCAATAACTCCGTTGTCTGTGCTTCGATCCTTACAATCTTGGTTTCATCAGTTAGGTAATTTTATTTGTCAACTTTTTTGTTTCTTGTAAAGTTTTGTTAAAATTTAACGGTTTTGAGATATTTGAGTTTAAAATTTTTAAATGGCCGCCATTTTGAAAATACATATTGGAAAAAAATAGTTTTTTTTCTTTAAAATGAGTATTGCTATGATGAAAATTATTGCCAAATATTAACTTAATACAATGATCCGTTACGGAAATAAAAATTATTTAGTGTAAAAAAACAAAATGGCGGCTAGCGGGTTAACGAAGCATTTTAGGACTTACGTTTACTGGAACTCTTTTGCTATTTTGATGTGGGCAATAACCTCCTGAATTCCTGAAACGTTGTTTCCGAACACGCTGTATATGAAAATGAACGAATGGTGTTTTCGGCTTCTGGGGACCTCAAAATGAAAACATACAGTGGTCCCGGTCTTAGGTCTTACCATGGCTACTACCGTAATAGCGTATTCCCTATAGGGAAATTCGCTAAAAGGTTCATATGAAGGTATATCGTATCCTAAAATGCATAGTTACTTAGATATCCGCCATTTTGTATTTTTTTACAAAACATTTTATATTTCAGACGTTTTGCAACCAAGCTTTGAAACTTGGCAAGGAACTTGAAATAGTAAAGGTTTAATTTACGAAAAAATATCAACGTGATACGATTTTAAATTTTAAAATGGCGGCCGTTTAAAATTTTTAAACATCAATTTCGAAAAAAACTTGAAATAAAAACAAAATTTTTCAACTTTTAAACAATTTAGACAGTTTAATTCCTTATCCGATGACACAAAAATTATGAAAAGCGGTTAATAAACAACTGAGATACATTAATTTAATCAGTATTAGGTTGCACTGCTATTGCCACCCAAGAACGTACCTGCCACCATTGTTGTACTAGTAAACTGTAACAATGGTAGTCCACTAAGCTGGATGCCAAGTATAGATATTGCGTATATTGTGTAGCGCTTTTTAGTAGGCCTTTTTGTTGTGTAGTATAATCATAGTGATAGAAATCTTGATACAGGGTGTTTCAGAACTCCCTGACAATAGTTTAGGGCATTGTTCTTGGATTAGAAACATATCTAAATATCATATTCAAATTGTCCGGAAGTCTTAATTTATTCACACAGCCGCCATTTTTTTTTTTTTTTTTTTTTTTTTAATAATTCATCTTCTTATTTCTATAAGAGTTTCGTCTGTTACGTCCCTTTTTCTCTCAACTACTGAACCGATTTTTAAGATTGAGGTGTCACTTTAAAGCTTAGGATATACCGCAGTGACGAATCGTAATTAAAAAGGTCATATTGTTTCGGGCTTCGCCCCCCTCGCCTTTGATTTATCTCTAGAGGGCGCTTTAAAATGTTGAACAACTTTTATTGCAAGTTCTTTAATGTGAATTGTAATTTAACAGCTGATTGCCTTCAGATGAGTTTTAAAATCCAACAAAAATGTCACCTAACAATCAACAGTCATGTACTGTAGGTGAATTTCACTCATACCGAATCATAAAATGAGCAATTTGCGCACGGGCCACCTCGTATAATTTTTATTTTCGTAACGGATGGTTATATTCTGCTCATATTCGGAAATTTAAATTATTTAGTTAAAAAAAAAATGGCGGCTGTGTGAGTAACTAAAGGCTTCCGGACAATTTAAATATGATATTTAGATATGTTTCTAACACAGGAACAATGCCCTAAAATATTGTCAGGGAGTTCTGAAACACCCTGTATAATTGTATATAACATTATTTGTATTTACTTGTGTAATTTAATACGGTACTGATTAAATATGTTGTTAAAATGATAGCTGATTTTTATTGTTAGTGCACAAATTTCTTTATGGTTAATATGAGCTTATTTTCAAATAAATATGAAGGAATTCTCAATACTGAAGGTGCGTATTGTGATTATGAAATAAAAGATTTTAAAAATTTTGCAATATTCTCAAGCCTAAACTGAAATATTTCTGTCCATTACGTTAATATGTAACTTTTAAATGAAGCTTTCGTTATATGATTACATTCAACTATTGCAAGTAACTCAAAATATTAATTAAAGTGAGGCAGCTGGCATTTCAGTTTTAGTCTGCTAGTTATTGTCAAATATCTAACATTGTACAAATGACCCCCATTGCAACTTGGCCAAATAATCGCGCTCGGGAATTCGGAGTAAAGTTAAGGTGGTCGGACGACCCGGTGCTCGTGTTGCGGCGGCGGTGCGGTGACGCGAGGCACGGTGCTGTGCGGTGCGGTGCGGTGTCCGAATTGGCAACTCCGCGTCAGTCCGCGCCATTTTGCGTCACCGCGTCAGTAGCGCCACTACGAGGCGCGTCATGACTGACGCGAAAACGCAGCGCAGCGAGCACTCTGTAAAGGTTCCTTACTCTGTGTTAAAAGTAATCTGAGTCGCACAGATAGAGGTGTATTGAGTTTGTACCTACATAGCTGTAAAACATAAGAAGTTATTGTTAAATCGTAAAAAAACTTTATCCCACCACAATTTCTTTTCATACTATTCGGTTTCTATATCAGGGCAAGACTTTGTGTATACACCCGGTATTTTCACTAAAACCTTATACATTATATGTATGAGGTGCACAATATAACGGACACTGCTGTAGTGCGTTCTAGGTCATGTTATGTCTGGCACACGTGACAAATCTAAAGTTCTGATCCTCAAATAACCAGACCTGCATCTATGTTAATTAACCGCATATATGGTAACCGGTAAGCGGTTATCGTTAATTAAATTACTGTGCAGGTTTGTGATCTAGGTTAAACTTTTCATCTTGCACACTCTAGAATTATTACTACAGAATTATAAGCTCAGTATTCATATTTTGGCGGTGTATGTACGGTAATGAGGAACAGCTGGCCACAGCTAGACATATTAGAAATTTTTAAAAGGAATTTAGGTTTTATGAAATTATTATTAATTAACCATCATTATGAAATTAATTATTAAACTCGTAGTTACGAGATAGTTACAAGGTGTCAGAAAAATGTTCTGGGCCACTCGAATTTAATTACTTATTAACAAGCTGGAAATCAAAGTTTGTAAATAAGGTTCTAAGTTAAAACTTATAATGGATTCCACGAACTTTGAAAAAGGTATAAGAAATTGAAGTAAAGATCGTACATCCACGTGCTGAGGGCTGTAAATAATTGGTAAAGATTATTTAAACACAATGTACTTTCAATAATAATTATTAAAGATTTCAGAAGACATCTCTATTCTGCTCGGATTGTTATGTACCTAACGAACTTTGTACTAATAGAACTTAAATTAATATCAAGAAGTAGTGCATGAAAAAATGCTCAGTAAAATTTTCATCATTAGTATATTCTGTGAAGTCTTATCTAAATTTTTTTGCCATTAAAAACTCTGTGAGTTGTAGAAAAGTTTGACAAATTGTGTGTCTTTCATACCATTATACAACTTAAGATTAAAGTTTGTAGTGGATCTGTATCTCTTTTATACGCTACGACGATTGTACAAGTTTTCATCATCAACACAGCATGTGGTTTATTTATCAGAATAATTTTTTCATGTACTGTATCAACTTTCACTTCATATCGCAGCTTTAGCCCACCCGACAACACTTAAGAATCAAAACCAGCACTCGCACTACTTAAATTAAAACTTTACGTGAAATGAAACCATTACTTGACAGCGAGGAGGATAAAAAGCAGGACAAGACGGCTAAAATAATCAGAACGTCGTCGGGAGGAGCGAGATTATGCACGCTTTCTTGTTTTCATTTTGCCAGACATTTCTAATCTAACATTTTACTGGGGCAATAGAGCCGCTTAACGAACAATGGACAGCTGTTTTGCCGTTTGCCTTTGTTATTTGTTTATATATTCTGACTTTTCATTCAAACTCTATTAAAATTTCAATTTCATAAAACTATTTTATTGCTTGTTTTACTTTTATAGACTACTTCTTCATGTATTATCTTCTTATTTCTATAAGGGTTTCCTCGGTTACGTCCCTTTTTCTCTCGACCTACTGAACCGATTTTTAAGATTGAGGTGTCATTTTAAAGCTTAGTACATAGCGCAGTGACGATTCGTAATTAAAAAGGTCATATTGTTTCAGGCTTCGCCCCCCTCGACTTTGATTTTTTTCTAGAGGGCGCTTTAAAATGTTGGCCAACTTTTATAGCAAGTTCTTTAATGTGAATTGTAATTAAACAGCTGATTACCTTTAGATGAATTTTAAAAGCCAGATAGTAAACAAAAATAGATCTCTGTCACTTTATAATCAGCATTACTACATAATTTAACATCTACATAATCATCATAATCTAAATTAATCTACTTACTGTAGGTGAGTTTCACTCATACAGAATCATAAATGTGCAATTTGCGCATGGGCCACCTCGTTTATCTTATAAACATAATATATCATTGTGATAAATCATGGTTATCATGATCTGGTCATAATCTTTTTATTATACTCGTTTTACCAGTTTATGACAAAACATACTGTATATGGTTTGACAATATATTAGACCTATTTCTTACTGCTAATTTACATAAATGTATAGTGATTGTTTTAAATTAATTATACGATGGTGTATGTCAATAATACTTATATTGGCAATTGGAAATAACCAATATTGGTAGTAAATTTATGACTTCTTTGTTCGCAAGAGGAACTTGAAATATTGACTAGAAAATATTATATATTTATATAAGATGTAGGATATATCACACATAGAGTAAAAACGTCGACCCAAAGAGATTTGAAAATAGTTGGCTTAAAAATGTCTTATTATGGTGCGATTCACAATTCCCTATGACCAATACCTATGACCAAGAGAAAACTGTTTACACCAAGTGGGTTCTTGGTGTTCTTTAGAAAGCAAGCAAAAACGATTGTCCTCGATCTATAATAATGAATTTACCAGGGCCGCCACCAGGGGGGGGGGAGTTTAAAGGGAGCATTTTTCCCCAGGCCCCCAATGACAGGGGGCCCCGCAGGGGCCCCAACCTCAAAGAAATTAGGAGACATTTATAATATCATGACTGAATGTTACTACACCCGGTAGTTAAAAATAATTATAAAACATCCTACTCGAATGAAACTTGCAAAAATTATATGTAAAAACTTTAGGTCTATATAATGTTGTGGAAACTTATACCAATTACACGAAAAATTAAATTAATAGACCTATATGCATTATCATAAACACTATTTTATTCTAACGTTTAAAAGATTGATATGTGGTCAGCAACTAAACAGCCAATGAATAGATAAAACCAGTGTAAATATATTATTATAAAAATAATGTTGTTCTGGGTTTTTGTTATGCTTGGTAGAGTGCATTCCCGCTGGCCGGGGCCACCATCATCGTTGCGTCGTCAACCGCAATGCTTGTGGCAATAGCCGAGTGTGTTCATCAGTATAAATACTTCAGAATCCCTTAGTAGCTCCAAAAAAAAATTTTAAAATTCACGTTATCACCCTATTATAAAATAATCAAAGTATCGGTTAGTAAAAATTGGAAAAAGAACATTAATTTAATAATGAATCTATAATGGATGAATATTTTTTAGGTTAAAGTGGTCAAGAAGAATCCGTGAGGATATGGCTTCAGTAGTAACTATATAGTGGATTAAAAAAAAAACTCTGGAGGTTAGGGATAGAGGAAATGGTAAAAAATAAAACGGCCAAATTAATCAGTTTCTTAATAAAACTACTAATTTTACCAAATGAGGGCAAACAATAAAACCTTTTTTTCAATGTTCAGTCTGGTTATTTGGAGAAGATACGCATTGTGTCATAAGGATATTTGAGTCCATTTCAAGGATTTTTGATCAGATTAACTTAGAAATTTGTATAAGATAGGAACCAGCAGATCGCTAATATAGATCTTAAAATGCAACATAGTTGACAACATACAACATAGTCACAACATAGTCACAACATAGTTGTACATTTTTGTTACAAGGGATTCCAATTTAGTTTTCTCCATATTTTGTGATTATTCCTCAACATTGACTGCTTTTGTATTGATTGCTATGTTTGTGTAGAATTGAAAATCTTCTAGGGTGTAATAGGCCTATGTTAGGGCAGGTTTAAAATACTTTGCTAGAAAACATAAACACAGGATGGCCCAAAACTATTGGCTTGGGAGTTGTCGGCCTTTTTTAAGAGGTGGATATGGCAAAATATCATTAATATAAAATTGTTGGTTATTTACAGATATACAGTAATCTCCTAATATCATCTCACTGATGTACATGTTGCTCGAAATCGAGCAATTCAGCTTCTATACTGATTTAAAATTTTATTTACTAACAGAGAAATTTGCATTTTCTATAACTCTAGATAAACATTTTTGTCGGGCTACATATACTTTGTCATCTTTACCAAGATGTGCTTGGCCTTTCGTGTAGCTTAATACCTACAGTGGCTTACGGGCCGAAGGCCCTTGTCAGCTGTCATTATAAATTATTCAAATAGTAAAAATAGCAGAATGCCAATGTTTCGTCCAATAATTCCTTGTAACAATTTTCGTTTTAATATCATCATTTTGTGAAATCATTGGTCTTAACCAACGCCCATCAACCGCGTTCGTTAATTAATCTCGAATAGCCAACCATAGATATAATGAATCGGTTATAAGTTGAACAAACAGTGGCGCTTCTATAGCAGGTTTTACTGTCAACAGCGACACCAAAATTTAATTTTAATTTCATTAATTGGCGTCATCTGGTTCTCGGTCTAAGAGCAAAACCAAAACAGACGTTGTGATGTTTTTGTGGTGTTTTTTTTATGTTTTTCTTCTGGAGGTTGTTTTACGTTATTTATGATTTCCTGATAGCTTTTTAGACAAGCCTTCATTTTTTCCAGAGTCCTTTCGGCCAAAATCTTTGTTTTGAGACCACTCCAGTGAATTCTACAGTTTTTGAAATGCTCATAATAATTATGATATGATATGATATGCATAATTATTATGCTCTAAATATTTTCCGTATGAATACTAATGCAGTTTGTTATAACCAGGTATACTCCGTGGTTTATACCCGGTCACTTTACAGCTGTTAACTTGAAAATCATCAATATCCTTACCTATGTTAATCAAATGGGAAAATTATGAACTTTAAGGGCCTGTATTGCCCTTCCTTTTGAATTGATATGTACCAATTTATTGAGAAATAACTTCAGGCCGACTCTATCCAATGGCACCAAAATCATTAAAATCGGTTGAAAACTGTGGAGGAGTTCCTTGTACAAAAAATAATGTAGCGTAGTAAATATGGATAGATTTTTTTATTCAGAGCTCAAAAGAAGTAAATAAAATTCAACCTATCATAATTTCAAACAGACATTAATGTAATGGTTGTTCATAAGAATTCCGTCTTGAGGTGGTTAAAAATCCAATTAAACTGGCCTTTAATCTGACCAAACATGCCATGTGCATGTAGAATTTATATCTTCTAGGTGTACCATACTCTACTGGTAAGCCTACATATGATTTTTATTATATAAAGTAATTATTTGGCAGGACTGCAAATTTCAAATTTGGTGTTTTTGAAACATTAAAACGTGAGCATGCGACAGGGGCCCCCATCACACATTTTGCCCCAAGCCCCCAACTTGCTAGTGGCGGCCCTGATTATTATTATTATTCAACCGACAGTGTTTCGCGCATTTCAGGCGAGTGTGAACGGATGATGAGTTTAGAATCGATAAGTTTGAGGCTTCGTGCAACTGTCTAACTACCGGATTCATTCATCAGGATCATTTCAATTAAACAATTCAACAGAGCAGGATATTTAAGACTTGAGATTCTCCCATCTTAGCTAAGGATGAAGCAACCAACTCTCCGCTGTTCCCACAATCTTATGTAACCCCGGTCCCTGGCACTGGCAGGCACCGCGGCTGGCTCCAGCTGTGACGCACTGGGGAAATTCACTAAATAAAGAGTAAAAATAAATGCATTCCATACTCCAACAAATCTAAGCTGCATTTACAAACATCACTTTCCACAAAGCAATGTTTAGTGCAATCAGCGATACTTCATAAATATCTTGAAGGCTCTAGAGATGCCGCCCAAGTTATTCGTTGGCACCAAACGACTTGGAATTTTATACCTCTGCTCGGGTGTCCTAGTTACTCTACATCGTCATTATCAATCTTGAAGTTGTAGAAACCAGTTCAAACAAGATAAGATAAGCGCTTTCTAGTGCCTAATAATATAGTTTTTGTAGGAAAGGTAACCGTCCTATTAGGAAATGGAACAAAATGTAGAATCCCGTACCAAAGATTTGTAAAGAATTGCAAAATAAATTAGTAATATTATTTATCCTAAACTAGATTAAAACAGTGAATACATCGTTAAGATACATTCAGTTTTTAAATCGTACTTTCTCTACATTATTTTAAAATGACAGAAACAAGAGAAAAATAAAAAAATGAACTGACCTGAAGAAAAAATAATACTAACTGCAACTTTCATCGTATTCAAGCACGTCAAATTTGGATAAAAAAAGCTGCAAGAATGATGCTACAGAGAAAATTCTTATTTTGAGCATTTGTATTGCTTTTTCCCAAGACCTGAATCAGGTACTGTAGAATATTTCCTAAATTTGGCTTAGGCCTACGGTTTGAAGGAGAGATAGCACAAATACGAAGGGTAACATTAGATAACACCCCATAGTACAAACTGATAATGAATTTTTGTTTATGTTTACTAAACGTGGCGGTGATTTAAAAACGATCATAACAGCTAAGTTTACGAGAAAGCCATTAGCATAAGCAGAATATCTGTAATCCTGTAAAATATTGTATTTAAAATTTCCATGTCTGGCAGTTTGTAGGGTTAACAATCAGTGTTAAGTTGTAAGTTTTTAAATGAATACACATTGTGCAACACCTTTAGATGCCTGAGGATGACGTAGCGACATTCTCGTAACAAACCGAAGGGTAGTAAACAGTAAACAAGACATGAATGGCAGTGGCTGAGGGAGAGCGGCTAGGCTGGCCTTGATGTATCGAGTGTGTATGAGTCACACTTGTTTACAGGCAAGACCTGATGGAGATACTGCGGCTGCGGTGTATTAAAGAATAAATCAACCTGGGGCCGGAGCTTCGCTTCGCGAAGCATCATGTTAGTAACCCTTCCCGTGATAAAAAAAAGTAGTATTTCATATCAAAACATATAGGACTAACCGTACTGAGGTCTTGGAATAATTTGAATCTTCAATAATACAAAACACTGTACAGTAGTTAGATTTGGCCACTTCTGGCTCAGGCCAGCTGCCCCGGAAGCCACGTGCCGGGGCACATAGCTTCCGGTCGTATATTAAATGAGGGGTGAGGAGGTGGGGTGAGCGTTTGAAGTAGATTTGCGCATAAATTAAAAGTTAGTTCAAGACCGAAATTCAACAATTTGGGGTTGAACAAAATGTGCGCATAAAATAACCGGGTTCAACTAAAATATCGCATAAATTAAAAGTTAGTTCAAAACTGAAATTCAACTTGATAATTGGGTTACGGAAAGTATGTCAAGGTCATCCCGAGTAAGTTTTAAAAAAGCCTATCCCGCTACCACAGGAAATAGTTCTGAGAGTTGAACTATCCGGTGATAGCGGGATAGGTAGATTTAAGTTTTGAACTTTATTCGTAAAAACAAATACAATCAATGTGCAAAAACAAATACAATCAATGTGCAATACAAGTTGAATTTCTGTGATGAAATACGGAGTTGTAAAAGCAAACGCCGACGACGAGGATAAGGTACAGGCAGAGTCCCCAGATGACATACTTGACAAGTTTGAAGAAACGTAATATTTCGAGTTGGTTTTCCCGTTCCAATTGCAAACGTTTAATTTCCAATTTCAATTTTTCTTCTTTCATCTTTTCCTCTTCCATCCTTGTGACGAAGGAAACTTCATCCATCATATCCATCTTTAGTGTTGTTTTTTGGTGTTTGAAATTTTGAAACAAGTGATGTTGATAGTTCAAATGTTGGAGACGGAATGAGAAGTGAAAGCGAGGAACGTTAGTTAAACGAAGAAGTGGTGGGGGGAAGTTGAATTACAAAGAGGTGGCGGGGGAAGTTGAATCACAATGAAGTGGTGGGGGAAGGAGGTTGCTCACCATTTGCTTCCGTACTTGTTGTTGTCGTGTCTGATTGTAGAGGTGTAAGTGGAGTAAGATTAAGCAAACTATCTTCATCAGAACTGTCAACCTTATCACAAATAGGACAGGCGTAAGTTATTTCCAGATTCATTTTAACAGTGTTGAATTTACTAACAATTTCGTGTAAAGTATTAAATATTTCTTGCAAATCTTCTTTAGAATTTACTTCGAAACTAGAATTCATTCGTGCCAACGGAGAGTTGTTCATCGTGCGAGAGTCGGTGATTGAATGAAGATCGGTGCATAGGAAGGAGGCTTATTTGTCGGTGAGCATGAGCTTGTTATTAAATAAATAGCCAAGTTCCTCTTCTTCGTCTTTCAATTCAAATATTTTAGCTGAAGTAGTAGGCGTTGTTTCGTCTTCACTCGATGATGAAGAAAATTGAAATATCCTAGCTGAAGTAGTAGTCGTTGTTTCGTCTTCACTAGATGATGAAGAATCACGAGGACGTAAATAGTGAACATCAAGTCTGATCCATCTCATAGGATATCTATCCATGACAGAGAGCAAATTTTGAAATATTTCCTCCAATTCTTCTCTGTCAGTTATTATATGTTGAAACTTGACGAAAGGCGATCCCATGTTGTTAGTTAGAGTGTTGGAAGTGAAATAATACAAAGGCGGATTCAATAAGATACAAAACTTAAATTAATGGTGGGGGGAAGTCTAAAAACCAATGGTGGGGGAAATCTCAAGGTCATCCAATTGAAGTTTTAAAAAAGAGTGTAAAACTAAAATTACACATTCGATTGTTCTACAGGATCGGAATACCAATCTGACCTGTATTTACATCTTTTTATCATATGTGTACAAAAATCATCTTGATGAGACTTGGTGCGTTGACAATGAGCTAAATCGAGAGGATGAAATTTGAAACATCTTTGAGGACAGCATGTATGAAAATATCTTGATTTGTAAAATTTGAAAGTTCGCAATTCCGGCGGCGGTAGTTGTTTTGTTTTGCACTTGCAGTAACAAGATCCAAAAAATTCACATTTAGTGCAAGCTAACCCGTCCACCATCATTGGTCCTAAATCTGTACATTGTTGTTCACAACAGTAACGAGGTTCGTACTTGTACTTTTGTTCTTCCATGTTGACGCTGCTGAGTCCAGTGAAAGAATAAGAGTGTATAGTGTTGAATAGTCAGTTTTATGTATTACAAAAAGTGGTGGGGGTAATTTCAAGGTCATCCAAACGAAGTTTTAAAAAATTATACCTTACTAATGTAAGGAATGTTTATACTTAAGAAGTTCATTTCTGTTTATCTTCTTCAGACTTTGTCTGTTTCTGTTTGTTTTCTTCAGCCTTTTTCTCTCTCTCCGCTTTAGCCATAGCGATAAGTTCTTCAGTCGATAGTGGATGTACTTCAGGAAATTTTAAAATTAATTTAGCTTGATATCCTTCTTTAGTTAATATATTTAAATCTTCGGTCATTTGTTCAACAGTGTTGTAATCTTTTCCATAGATCTTTCCATCAAGTTCAATCATCATTCTGTATAACATCTTTAAAATTAGGTGTTCACGCAGCGAGAGTCGGGAAGCGAATGATTATTTATACAAGTATCATTCCCTTTTTATCAACTTGACATTGATCACGTGATTCTTTAATTTTACTTGTTAAAAGTTATTTAACATTGGTAATACTTGTGAAACTTGATGTTATGTTGACCAGTCGGCGATGAAGATGTTGTAGGTTGTGTAGAAAGAAATACTTCATCATCGCAGTATTTTGTTTTAGTAAACATCCTTATATTAGTAGCACTAACATCAACAGTTAAGTGATAACCACCGGTAAGTAAAACTCGCATTTCGTTGGTTAAATCTTCAAGTTGTTCAAAACTCGTAATGGTGTTGGTATCGTAAGATGCACACTTGACCTTTAGGGACATGTTGAAGTTTTGTATTTAGTTATAGAGAGCGAGATGTGTACGGTACGAAAGCTAGTCGTAGACTGATGAATTTCACAAGTTGATTTTCACTTTTATTATCACACAAAATTGGGTCAAGGTCATCCCGTGGAATTTTTAAAAAAAGCAACATATTGCTATGTACAAAGACATAACAATATGTTGCTTCTTTTATCTTTTTTTTGTTTTATATCATCTTTATTGAGAAACCATTACAAACACATATATTTACAATGCTATGTACAAACTAGTTAGTAGAAGGTGTTACATGAATAGTTAGTTCAGTTGAGTTGTTTCCACTCGGTCCGTGTGAAACCAAATAGAGTGCGCCGGGTTGAATAACACGAAGATCTTCATTCTGTAAAAGTTGTACAAATCGTTTCGGTAGGAATATCTGAAACTTCGGTTCGTCACCAACTGTATACGGCGCCTCGCTCAATGTGCAATTAATAGCATCACCAACTGAAGTGTCCATCTTCTTGATTGTATGTATGATGTAATGTTTTTCTTCTTTTAGTTCAGAACATCTCTTCGTCGGTAAGATTGTTGATTTTGAATGAGCGTTGAATTGATCAACCAAATTTTGAAGAAAGTTCTGCGATGCCATCTTGATGTTATTGTTAATCTTCTTGTTAATCTTCTTGTTAATAATAATGTCCGTCGGAGATGTTGTCTCTTCGGAGGTTCGAGTAATACTCATGCTGCGTCATGGTAGCGCTCTCACTTTTATTACCGACATTACCCCCACCATTCTGTTGAAGGAAATTATTCAAGCGGTAGGCATTCTTCAAAGCGCACTGTGACCTTCGATGTTTAAAACTCTTTGATGAAATACAAAGTTCATTGAAATAGCATTGGAAATCTCTATCTATTATTGCATTTATCACTTCGTTGCTTGTAAATGATTGTATCCAATTAGCTTTTTCCAATCCTCTTGTGTAGATAGTTTTGAACTCTTTGCAGTAATGATTCATAATGTGCGGCATCATGTTATAATTAATAAAACCTTCATCCCATCTTAAGTTGTGAAAATGTTTGTACAACCATTTGTTTGTAACTTTCGCTTTAGTTGTTAGTCTATTGAATGGTAATGGAGGTTTGAATAAGTAATGATAAACTACAGATGTGTTCATATCCAAAATTACTAATTCTTTTATAATAAAATTTCCATCATTTCCTCGAAAAGCTTGAAATTCAATTATACCTTTTTTAACTTCCATTATATGTGGCGCATTAGAAAACGAAACCCGTTTGTTCATGATGAAGTCTCGTCAGCAACTGACTTGTATTACAAACACGATTGTTCTTCTTTAACTTCTTGCGCTTCTTCGTCGATATTAAAGTTGGTGTGATAGTTGTTCAATTGTCTCCACATATCCACTTCTTGAGGTATTCGATTAAAAATTGAAGTATCCACGGGACCGTATAAAATTGGAACGAAAGGTTGTCTGTCCAATGTATCGATTAGATAGTCTTTGATTATTGCACTTGAAAATATTAGTTGTTTCAAATATCTGGTGACGGGACCGGTAGTACAACTTAAAGTGTAAAATTCTTCTTTAGTCAAATGTAATTTTACATCATGTCTAGTTAAATCTCTGAAGCGAACCATTTGTCCCCCACGATGTTTCACTATATCAACTTCAATATTTGATTCCAATAAACTTAATCTTGTTCTTCTTCCAAATGTGTTGTTACTCAAATAACATTCCAAAAGATGTAAATGTTTCATAAATGATTCCCAAGAAGTTTCAGTGAATGTAACCATTTTATTTCCATGATTTAAAATAACAATCGGTGAATAATCCAATGATTTTAAAATTCCAACTGAAATACTTTTCGTCATGCATGATGAAATGGGGTAGAAAATCCGAAGAAATACTTCTGTTAAAATATTAGTTGTAATGTTAACTTCAACCTTTTTTCTTTTTACTTCTTTTTCAGCTTCTCCTTCTTCTTTTTCTTCTTCTCTCTTCTTATGTTTGTTAAACTTGAGGAACTCGTCCATTTCTCGTTCAACTTGTTTTTCTATATCTGAACTATTCTCATCCATTAGAGGTGTATTTTCTTCTCCGTTAGTAGAACTCATCTTGCGAACGATGTTTCCCATACGACGGTCGAATATAAAATGAACTTTCCACTCATGATTTTCTCTCTTTTATGTTTTTCGTGAAATCCTTGAAATTTTTACAATCACATAAATGTTTGTTTTCAACTTAATTTTCACAAACGAAATTCTAACCTCAAAAATTGAAGCAGATAATTCTAACCTCAAAAATCTGCAGTCGTTGTACTAATTCTTTTTAAAGTACATTCTTCACAATTCCGGTCAGCGGTGTGTAAGTAACTATTTTATCATGTAGAATTAGACAGTATGCTGAAGTTCCATCTGCTACTGGTTCTTCAAATTCCATTTCAATTTTTATATCCACACTTGATGATTTTACCGATTCATTTTGTTTTGAACAATCGATTACAATTATCGGAGCCTTGGAATAATACTGGTCAGGCGATAATAGTGGTGTATTAGTCTTTCCATAATATGACGATTGAAATCTTGCATACATATCGTATAAAATGGAAAAACGTTTTTTGCTGAACATGACATTCAAATTGTCATACGGAAAGAATTGAGAGTTTAAGAAAACTTTACAATTCTTTATTTTACAGTGATCAAATTGACCGGCATTTGCAGTGATAACATCTTTTCGCTTAGTTTGAAAACCGAGTATTATGTACCTTGCCCGTTCCAAATAAGTTGATGTCTTGACGGTCCATGTTTGTCGTTCTGTCTGAGGTAGTGTAGGATATTCATGGAATTCCCAACTTCGGAATGGCATCACAATATCACGGTCAGACTTTAACTTTCTCAATAATACGATTCTATGTTCATCGGCCAATCTTACATGAGGTACTCTCCAAACAACTTTATCCAATTGTAGTTGCCATTCCAGTTTATCTTCCGTAGTTGCAGGGTCTGCAAGTATCAAGTCCTTGTTAGTTGAAGATCTGAGTAATACCAATTCTTGTTTGACATTTATTATTATTCGTTTGTAATCTTCAGCGAATCCCAAAAGCAATCGTAAGGGTACATGAAAATCAAAGTGACCGTTGGAATCCGGTGTTATAGTGTCTTTATCAGGGGCAACCCATCCGGCGGTGACTATTGAATTCTTCTCATGCGGTGTTAATGATGTTAATCCTTTCAATGTCGTTGTTATACCAACCTTTTTTGTCGAATCAACTGTCACCCCTGATATCTCATATCTTATTTCATCAAAAAGATATGCCATCGGGTTATTTATAAAAGGAACTGTTGAAGCAGTTTTTCCATCCAATTTTAATACCCGTCCTTCAATGTACAAATAACTTTCACACGGTAATGTGTAAATATCTTGTTGTTGAATGGGAATCCTTATTTCATCGTTATTGTTTAATTTTGATGAAGTGTAAGGGTTGTGCGTGTGATATTCCTTCTCCCATAGTGTTTCGTCGAATGTCGGTCCTTGAGATATATCCAGGATATCCATCGTTGTTAAGTTTCAATCCAATCTTCTGTAGAAAACGAATGTTGTCCGATGTTAACTCTTCCAATGTCGAGGAGCTACTGAGCTCCCGACTCTTCCGTTGCGGTTTAAATGATAATCCCATGTTGACCTTTATGTTGCCGCTCTGATGTGTATCCGTATAGTTATCGTTTCTCCTCTAAAGTCAACACTAACACCGTCTTGATCCAATATGTTCAGTACGATGTCTGAAATGAAACTGGTGTTTAACGGTAGGTATATCAAGTTTTGTGGCTTCTCAACAATTTTAAAACCAGGAGCCACTGTTGGATAAAATGTATGTAAAATATGCTGATTCACTCCTTCTCTATACGATCCGTGTATAATATTACACGTTACATCGATGCTATTGACTTTCAATATTGTGACAGTTGTATCACCTGAATGAGTAGTTCCAGGAGTTAATATATTCTTTTTTGTATCTGTAAATCCAAGTAAACTGCCAATGGAGTTTTTGAAACTGACATCGATATAATATTTTGAAGTTATTTCTGCTTTTAAAGTATTATTGTTTCCTTTAACGGTGATATTTTCTTCTCCGAGTTGTTTTTGTAGTAATTGGTTTATATCATCGATTTCATAAGCTCCAGTAGGAAATGTAATTATTTTCAATTCTGAGTATTTTCCTGAAGCATCCTTAGTTTCATAATAATGTAGTAAATTGTTCTTTCCTTCCGTAACATTGGGAATTGAGTTGTAGGTAGTTAAATCAAGTAATGCCGCTTCCCATAATCTTTCCTTGGATAGACGCAATGCTGGGAACAGCGTACTTTTCAATGTGGATGAATTTCCACTCAGTGACACTGTATACGATGACATCTTAAAGCTGACTGACACTCTTCGCTAGAAACTCCAAACATAAATGCCCACATATTTCAGTATTGTTAGGTTGTTCTCTTTTGTAATTGTAAAAAATGTTTTTGGAGTTTCGAAAATAATGTTGCAGTTCTTTCGGCGGTGGTAGATTGCCAAAACTGTCAAAGTAGTAAACGGTTTGTCCGAGCTTTTTATAGCATACCCAATGAGTGCCTGGACCATAGGTGGAATCCAAATTTACTATTCCAGTTTCATTTTCCCATATTTTAGTTGGTAATGCATCTTTCATAAAAACTCCTCGAAAAAATGGTATTTTCAAACATTTTACATAATCATTTAACTGATGATTTGTTAAGGCTTTATTTGGAATTATCAATTGATTCTTCTTATTTAGTACACACGGTACGGTCTTAGGTATAAACCTGCTCCGTTTTTTACCATTGACCAAATAGAAGCTTTCTTTACTGTTGCTTTACGAGTTCTACGACGTCTCTTCTTAATGTTTCCACCTCTTTTGGGAGCTCTTCTCTTTGCAGGTCTTCCTCTGCGACGTCGTCTTCCAGCACCAAATTTAGCTTTCGTCTTCATGGCTGTAGTTACTGCCCAAGCCGCTGCTTTTTCTGCAATACTTGCGTCACTTGATTTTACTCTTTGCCAAGCTCTTTCCGCTAGAATTTTATCCGCTATTGATCTATTTGTTGAATCTTTATACTTTGAATATGCTATATCGTGTTCTTTGCAAGCTTGATCTAATTTATTAATTCCAGGATCTCCTCTTGCTAAACGTTTTGACAACTTAGTTCCAGGTCCACAATATTGATAACCTCCGGGCAGATGTAATTCGTATGGTAAAGCGTCTATCGCTCGATTCACAACAGCACCAATTGGAATCCGTCTGAGCAGGGATAATGCAGCTGATGTTAAACCACGTCCTCTCTTGCCGCTGTCTTGACGACGACTGAGCGATACGGTCTTCATTATGCTGTTTTATGTAACCAACGTCTTCACTCTATGAAATACTTTATGATAATGAATCCTTTTTTTTTGTGTATTCCATACTTAAATATTCATAAGTTTTACTAGTATCTATCAATGATTTCATCTTTAATCCATTGGTTTCTCTGAGAATCTTCGATTTTATTGTGTTTCATCGATGCATTAATCAAATGATTATGCATATCAATAACTACATTACCTACAAGATTCATTACATACTCTACATTAGTAGCATCTTTGTTACGTGTAGGATTATCAAGATTTGTGATACGTTTACCATTACATGTATACACAGATGGATCGTTATTAGAGGTTGCTATAACTTGATTAATAGTAGCAACATCATTCGGAGCAATTCCTGCTGATATGTTAGATATTCTTTTATTTTTTCCATCATATACGTTATTTATTTTATCTCTAACTATAGTTTGTTTTACAACAACACAATCCTGATCATCTTTACCAGATTTAACTTCGGTTAATCGTCTGCCTCCACATATAAAGTTAACACCAGTAGCTGATAGTTGTGGCACTTGTGTTAAAATAACAGCATCATGTTCTTCCGTGCCTAAACTTATATTTGACAATCTTTTATTTTTTCCATCCCACTTGTTATTTTGTAGTTGTAGTAAGGTAAACTTTTCACTTCCTTGCACAAACTCATCACCTTTCTTTGACACCACCTGATTTTGTTTAACAAAAGCGGATGTTCCTTTCTTCAAGCTTTCATTCATTTGTCTCACAGTAGCAGCATCCGATGGAGTTGAACCATCTTTCAGATTGGACAACACTTTTCCATGACAATCAATAACAGCACCATTATATAAAATACAATTATCTTTAATGTATTTAATATTAACACCATCACTTTCTTCTTTAGGATATCCAATATCGTTTATAGTATATTTATAGAAGGAAAATCCATCTTTTTTCTTTTCTGGTATTACAGAATGCAAATAACGCTTATTGATTGTATCTGTATCCTCGGTTGGATCTGCAACATTAGTTATTTTATAATTTAAAGCATTGTACTTTTTTCCACTTTTAGTCTTTTCCAACAGTAAAGCGTATTCCATCGCAGATAGAAAATAACCTTTATTAACAACATCTCCATTGTTGACTGGTTTTGCAACATTAATAACCCTGTGAGATTTTGCATCATACAGTTGGTTGTTGTCGAGTTTTAAACTTGTAGATGTTTCCTCCTTTACTGTTTTTAAATTTGTTGCATCTCCATCTTCTTCTGGATCCTTAACAAACTTTAAACGTTTATTATTTATGTTATAGTCACCTTCGGGTGTTTGCGGTAATCCACTTCTTTTTCTGTTTTCTCCAACTTGCACTCCTAACGCGGAGTATCGTCCGAACTTGTCGACGCTCATGTTAGAACTGACACATTATACGCCTGCAACTCTTATATATCCGCGGACAATTATACGATTATGCCGCGATTCCTGAGTTCGTCAATCAGAGCTACCCATTCATTATTTAAACCTGTATGACCGGCTTCCATGGCTTCATGCAATAGTCTCATTCTATCAACCAATTTATTGATGTCGTTGTAGTAAATCACATTCGTATTGTATAGATTTTTCATCAATCCTTTGCCAGATGTTGAAGTATCTCCTTTACTCTTTTTACCATGTTGTTCAAGAAGTGATAAATCCATAAGTGATAAAGATTTTCTTTTCAGTGGTTGTCTCACCGCTGGTGCAGTACGTAATGTTGGCAATTTTCGTGGAGGAAACAACTTTTTTATAACAATGTTATATTTTGTTGCACGTGAACGATTAATCATTGCATCCTTTAAGTAGTTTCTTTTATGAGCGTTAGTATTTTGTAGAATTTCCTTAAAAACACTTAAATCTTTGGATGAATATCTTAATGGTATGTTTTTAAAAATTAATTCATAAAGTCCTTTTGTTCCTTTATATTTATGCTCACCAATAATGATGTAATCGTCTTGTGTTATTTCAAGCTTTGAATCGCCGATCTTTAATTCATTCCCATCAATTCTTGCTCCGTATACGTGTGATCTACTCAAATTCGGGTTTGATTTCATGTCATGTAGCATTTTCATTATATATTTTCTTCCAAGAGGTCCATGTTGTAATATATCGCTACTCAATTGAGTTAAGTTTGGAATAGATTGTTCAGCTTCAGGTATTGGCTGTTCTTCTTCCTTTTCAACAATTGGTTCTTCTTCTTCTTTTGTTTCTTCTTGCTCACTAGCACTGGTATATGAATCATCATCTTCTTCTTTTTTTAATGCTTGTACTTCTTGTTTAGAAACTGGTAGTAAAACATCTCCTTCATAACGAGGTTTACCAATAGTTTCTGATATCTGTTTTAAAGGTTCCGTAATAGGTTTAAATGTAGTCTCTAGAAATTCTTCTCTTTCACTTAAACCCATCCTCAATGCACGATTCTTCATCCTAATAGAATCACTGAGTGATTTTATTTCTTTTAATAGTTTTTCTTGATTCACCATGTTTACACTGTGAAGTTCAACGTGTAACTAGATGTAGCATCGGTAGTTCAACGCATAAATACAAATTTATCCAACCCTATACGATATCTACCATTTTTAATATCTTCTTCCTTCATAATAACGAGAAAGCCATATTTCTCATTCCATGCTTTGCCACACATTTCTTTAAATTTCTCAAATGGCATATCCGCATTTACATGATCATTGTATATATGCTTTAAATTTGTTTCATCTTGCTTGAAGATGATCAACATATTTGCATTGTCTCTTATGAGTTGTTTTGGAATCTTACTGTATGTTTGACCAATATAAATGCTATCGATATTATGATGTCTTCCCATAGCGAAGTAATTCCTTATAGTGTCGTGATTTTCACAAGAAACATCGTCAAAAATAAAAATAGAAAATGGTTTTGCTTCATTTGGTTGCATAATTGTTTCACTGGCATTAAACTTGTAGAAATGCACTTCAGGTACACTTGCAAGTACTTTATCCAATAATTGATATTTTGGTTGTTGCAATGATTTTGAAAAAATGTATATATTGTTAAAGCGCAATCCTTTAGGATTAGTTATAAGGTTAAAAACAACATTTGTTTTTCCACAATTTGAAGGACCAGTTATTAAACATCTTATTGTATTTGGTAGTAATTCACCATGTTTACCATGATTTAACTTATCATTGTCAACCGTCAATTCATCAATATTATTGATATTAAATCGATCTTTTTGTTGTACAATCTCCATCTTGTGTCAAGGTTAAACACACAATGAGCTATTAAGTTACTATACCAGGTCTTTTGAAGGAATCCAAGAGTCTTCACTTTTATCGAATCCTAACCACCGGACTTTAACCATATCCTTTTTCCTTTGTAAAACCTTCTCAACAAGATATACATCACCGACTGTTGATTTCAACAATTCATGTCCGTAGAATCCACCTTGAAGTAATTCACCCTTGTTATCCTTTAATAAGTAGGTTTCAGGTATAGTTGGTTGCACTTTATAAACTGTAAATACTTCATTAGTCCAATTTGGTAGATATCTTTTACTAAATACACCTTTGTATTTGCTTATACGAACTTTATCGTTGACTTTAAACTTTTTTGGTTGTAACTTTTCCAATTTAGGTGTTGTATTATTTCTGATGCGTTGTAATACAACCTTAGCATTAGCGCTGTTTACCTGGATAGGTTTCATTCCGATGGTACGATGATATTTGTTGTTATACTCTTTTATAAGTTGTGGTAATATGTCATACCACACGTATGATCCTCGTTTTGAAAATTGTTTGTACATCGCTCCTTTTAATGTTCTATTGAATCTTTCAATTATTGAAGCTTTAACTTCAGAATTTGTAGAATAATGATTTATTTGATATTTCTTCATTAAAGCTCCAAAGTCTTTATTAAAATATTCTTTTCCATCATCGGTCTGTAGATGTTTGATTTTGAATTTATTTCTTTGTATCGTTGTTTCTATAGCTTTTGTAACACTTTTACCAGTCTTATCCTTCAATGGTAAAGCGTCAGCTATTTTAGTAAAACAGTCTATAATTGTTAAAATATATTTGAAACCTTTGTTTAATTTACTGTGCGGTATCATTTCAATGAGATCAGCTTGATACAGATCATTCATTCCCTTAATAATTGTACTTCTTCTTGGAAATCTTCTTCTTGCTGGTTTATGTAGTTCATTTACAATCTTGTCCTTCACACTTTCCATCTTCAGGTGTTGCTTGCACATCGCTTGTAAAAATACTGATCCGTACAACAGTTCTTTCTCTTTTATATAGTTTGAATATAGGTCAAGGCCATTTCATATTAGTGTAAAAAAGAGGGAACATGGCATTGGGCTTGCCATGTCCCCTCTTCTTTACGGAAAGGAAAAAAGGAAGAAGGTAGAGGACGAAGAATAGGTTTACTGGTCGATAGGGTTTAGAGAGTAATGTCCAAATGGCAGAGTTCTTATGTTGTCTTCAAGGATGTATCTCTTGTCATCCTTATAGCTCAATGCCGATTTGGTTTGCTTCACACTGAAAAGACGATGGTTGAAGCTTCTTATGGTGTTAAATGTTGCAGTTGTTTCAACATTTTCAAACAAACATCTTTTATAATGTTCAAACTGTACGTTCTTCTTCAGGAAAGAGGTTTTTATTCCTTTGGCTTTCTTCGTGACTTGATATTCGTTCCTTTCGCTTATGTACAGTTGAAATGAATATAGTTTGGACATTAATGCTACAATTTCCATCATCGGCACACCATTTGTTTCATCTTTAAATTTTCCCAATACTTTTTTGTTTCTGTCGTAGTCGTAATTTGGATGGTCCTTGGGATAATCGGAAAAGTCGAAATCATCTTTATACATAAAAGTGCGTAGATCTTCGTACATGTCATTTGTTTTAATCCAGTAAATTAGAGCATCCGTATCCATATATGCAATACCAATGTTCTCTCTTCCATAATAGTTAACCATCTTCTTATAATGAAACTCGTACATGTGTGTTTTGGAAATATCCAAGATTGACATTCCTAGATACAAAGGACGATCCATTAGAACTGACTTCTTGTTCATGGAAATAACAACTAGATTTTCATTAATAATTACAGATGAACCAAAGTTTGGTTGTTGCACTAATTTCTGTAGTTTTACTGGATCAGTTACCAATTTGATGTCCTTATGTTTCCTTTTGTTTTCCAAAGTCTTGCCAAATATTGCGTTGTTCATTAGTTTGAAGAAATCTTTTTGAAAACTTGATGTAGCGGCGGCTCTTCTTCTTGTGTTGTTGTCAATGTACGGTTTTAACCAACAAGATTGAGAGAATTGTAGTACTCGATTAATTTTTGTAATTCTCAATCCCAAGTCTAAGGCCTGTTGTATCATCCAGTAGTGTCCAACATACCGAGACTTGTTAGTTAAAGTCATCAATAATTTTGGCCATCTTCCAGTTGGAGAAATTTCAGTCTTCGGAAGAAGTGGTAAATCATAATGTTCGTCGTGAAGATGTTCGGGATATTCAAAATCGACGTCGAATATGTAACCAGTTTCTCCATATTTCGGTATATCCATTATGTTTCCAATTGATTCTGGGTCTATCCATTTGAAATTATCATATGGAAGGGGATTCGACATTGCCCATCCGTACAAGTTATTTGCATCAAAATAACCCAGGAATGTTGTTGGTTTTGATGCATCATAATCGGGCAAATATTTATTGTTCGCCTTGACATGACGTGTTACACTTTGCGTCAATCCTCCTCGAACTCCTGATTCTAACATCAACACCATATCTATATCTGTAAGAAGTTGTATTTTACAATTTGTTTCTTTTAACATGGCTTGCCACGCTAGTCCAGGCGAAGTGTACGAATGAAGAGGGTCTAATCCATATGACGCAAAACATGTATTTCTAAATTCTTCCATCACATCACATAATAAAGTCACATCTAATTTAACGTAGAAATCTGAATATTCCCCCAATGTTCTAAATCCTAATTCGTTCCATACTTTGCATGCATGATCATAATCCTCTTGAGATATATCCATGTCGTACAGTTTACTTTTAAATTCTTCTTTTGGAGGTAGTGATGTTTCATTAAATCTTTCTAAACTGTCTATGTAATCATATGGGAAAACACCTTTTCGAAGTACCAGATCCAGTTTGTCGCTATTTACAATCTTCTTTGTTTCGATTAAATCTTGTTTCCTTAGGTTTTCAGAAAGTTTAGACAAACTCGACGGCAAAAATCGGTAGGAGTCCAAGAATCTTAGTTTGACATTTCCAACTTCTTTGGAAAAACTTATGAACTTCTCTGAAGTTTCAGCTAACACATCGATTTTACCGTCGTCTCTTCCTAATTCAGGTATTATAAAATGAGCGTCGTACCCACTAAGATTATGCAGAACCACAGGGATAAATAGTGGTAAACGATAGCTCAAGTTGCATTTATTACAAGCAGCACCCCTGTAATATCCTGTGAGGTGGTCGTGATCTTTAACTTTATAATTCTCAATAGTAAAATCATTTTTGCACAAGAAACAGTGAGTCGCATTTTCATGTTGAATTTCTTCTTCTTCGTCCATCGGTTTCATTGGTACAATATTTGTATATAATCTTTGTGTATTTCCAGCTATTGAATATAGGTGATCAAGAAATATTTTTTCCGCATTTTCACCACGATATACTAGAGGTTCTGAAGTTAATCCATATCTGTTTAAATGTTCTTCTGATAATGTTGATTTGACCATTAAACAAAAACTGTTTGGTTTGTGCATTTGATACTTTACACTTTTTCTTGCTTCACAATTTTCATCTTCAACTGGAACAAGTGTTGATTCAAAATCCGCATACACAACTAAAGGGATACGGTATTGATGATGAACCTTTTCAAATGTAACGAATGCTCTGTTTTCCGAAGGTAAATTAATCTTTGCTTCATAATTATTGTTACATAATCTTTTGTGTTCTTGTAACCATTCTCTTCCTTGTCTTCCTTCTCGTTGAAAATTAAAACATCTCTTGCAAATTATCTTTCTGTGTCGATCTTTAGAAAGTTGCTTGTTAACAAGACGATCGAATTGCTTTATGTACACATAGTGAGACACATCTCCTCGCGTTAGTAGTAGTAAATCCGTATGATCTGGTAGCTCTTCTTTTGCAATACGTAAAGGATACACTTTGTTTGAACTATCTAATGCAAAAACATTAATAGACGTGCCGGGATTTTTCTTTTCAAATCTTGATATATCTTTCGTAGAAACGGGATATGTTATTCCTTGAAAATTGTACCTGTGTCTTGCGTCTTCATATTCTTGGTTGGGTCTACATGGATTTTGTGATACAAACTTTGTCGTCATAGCATAGCGAAAACATTCATTATCTTCATTTTGAACATTAATACAAGATTTTGTATTTTCAATTATTTTTGGCAAAGGAATGTAACTAGATCCCATTAGTCCATATCCGTGTTTGTGAACTCTTATATCTAATACTTCAATACTTGTAAGACTCCATCCGGATCCTCTTCCTTCGTGTTCCTGAAGTTTAGTTAATATTTCTTCTATACAATTCTCGACTATTGAATCAATGTTTGAACTTTCCATGATAGTTCGGTTTTTTGTTATGAATCCTCTTGGTGATAATTCTTCTTGTGCATTTATAAACATAGCTTCTAGTAGTAAACCAAATTTAAGAAAGTTCAATCTTTTCAATTCTTCTTTTAAAGTTTTACTTACGATTGGTTTTGCTTCTCTAATAAATTCTTCTAAGTTCAAGTTTTCATTTTGAATCTTATGATGCATTACTACTTTACCGGGTAAAGCAAATACTTGTAGATTCGGTAAAGTAGTTGAAGATGTTGCTGTTATTTCTTCTTGTTCTTCTTGTTCTTCTTGTTGTTCTTGATCTTCTTCTGTGTTGTTGTGAATTAGTTCTTTATGTATATCTAGTAGAATTTCATCGTGAAACGATTCCGAACATTTATCGCAATGATACATGTTGACGATGTTTACTCTTCGAAATTTCGCCGAGAAATGAAATGGGCTCTGACGGTCCCGCTTTTATAACGGTTCCCCCACCACTATTTCATCATCATCATCCTCTTCTTCTTCTTCACTATCCGAGGAAAACAAACGTCTTGGACGAAACATTAATCTTCTACTAACTGATTGTTCATTTGTGTTCTCTATTCCAGTTGGGGTTTCAGTATGTACTTCTTCATATTCAAACGATGATGAAGATTCTGACATTACTACATCCATATCCAAATTTTCATTCTCCACATCATTTACACTTCCTACTTCTGATGTTGTTAGATCTACATCCATATCATTTACACTTTCTACTTCTGATGTTTCACTGTTATTATCATCTTCTTCCATATTAAAATCGTCTAGTTGAATTTTATACAATATTTCAATAAGAGGTTTCCTTGGATAATCGGTGTTGTCCACAGGAGCCATTTCAAGTAAATGAGGAATAACTCTTTGTGATTCGGCTTATATGATATTTTGATAAGTATGTCAAGGTCATTTTAGATTAAGCGAGAACTGGGAATAGATCACTAAGCGGCATGTTATTTCATTACCACAAAGTGATCTATTCCCCATTCTCTAAGAAGTGTTCAATCAATAACCAAAGTCCAAATCCATTTCCTTTTTTTTTTGTTTAATTTGAATCTTTTGTTACATAGTTTATTGGTTGACTGTTTGAAATTTCAATGTGTCGTCTTATTATTTGTTCCAATTCTTCTATTTTTGCTTGTTTTATCATTAGTTCTGTATGTAACTCATTAATGTAATCAGCTGCTTTATCCACCGTTCTTGTTCGTATTTCACCTAACATAACACCAGGAATCAATCTCTGTAGTCTGTAAAACTTAAACTTTATTCTAGACTCTCTTGCCTTAGCCATTTCCCGAAGCCTTTGTTTCTTATTGTCTTTACTTGTAGTCAAGTCCATACTCGTGACAAGTTCGCTTTCAGAATAATTCGACTATAGTACACTCGTCTTTTATACACTTTCCCCCACCACTTTCAATTTCCCCCACCCTACTAATATAGGTCAAGGTCATATGGTATTAACGCGAGAACGAGGAATAGAGCACTAAGTGGCATGTTAGTCCATTACCACAAAGTGATCTATTCCTCGCTCTCTATTCTACATCTAATTTTTTTGGGTTTTTGTTATTTTTATCTTTTTTTTTTTTTGGTTTTTCTGGGGGAATGAGTGTTTGAATATTACTTGGTAGAATGTCCATTTTTCTTCTTCAAATCTTCAATAGTTTCCAACAATTGTAACAAATATGCGTTAGTTTTTTCTAAAGTTTTCAGTCTGCTACATCCAACTTGAATGGAAGGCACTATTAGTTGCAATTTTGCAAATTCTATCTTTTCTTTCTTGCACCTTTCTCTCATTTTTAGGTTTTTCCTTAGTCTTGCCGAAGATGGTGTTATAGGCTCGTACATACAATCTGGATATGGTTTTGACATTTTTAACACTGATGTTGAAGTACAATGAGATACTTGCGGCCGTTGAGCTTGATAATAATTTGTTGTTGGAGTATTGCAATACATCTTCGGTTCTAAGTTTTGGTGGCAATCTGTAGTTGAAAGTACTGGTGTTGCAGAAGGATCAGTCATCTTTCACTGTTGTCGTACAGAGTGAACTCTTTTTTTAAGTTTTACTTCTTTTATCACATTTCCCTCACCACCGACTTATAAATTCTTCCCCCCACCATAATTATTTATACTTGTTTTTCCACATTTCAAATTTTATACCATACTTCCAATGTGACATCTGCGTCTTCCTCTTTCAAGTATTTGACAAATTCAGGACTCCTCGACGATACATTCGGTCTGTTTAGATAGCTCATCACCTTGTGATGGCTTTCCTCATTTTCTATATAACAATACACTTGCATCAACTTGTTTTCTTCCTCTTTCGATGATATGAAATTTGCAACAGAGGTCCACTCTTCATATTTAATCTTGAAATGACGCACTTCGAATTCCATTATGTTTCTTCTAATGCCGCAACAATAATAAAACTCTCTTCAAACAACCTGCATTTATACACGTTCCCCCACCTAATTATAACCCCCACTCTTTTCCCCCCTCTCCTTTATATGTGGAAGGGGTATTATGGTTTGAATGCACGATACTTAATAAATTCAAACAAACACTGTGCACAAATGTCGCAAGTGTTATTACACGTTTCGAATTTCATTATTTGACCTTTTACAAGATGAACTAACCTACCTCCATCATCTTGGAATTGTTCAAAATCTAAAACAGACGCTTTTCCACAATCATGACACATTTTTGTACCATCTTTAAAAGTATAAGCAAGATAGATAGCAAATCCATAATTGTCTTTCTTAAATTCAATGAGCATTTCACGAATTGCTTTAGGTATTTGACACTCATTTGATCTCATAATGTAATGGTAAAGAAACCCATTATTGATAATTACTTGTAAACACAGAACCAACAACCTATCCATCGTGTTCGACTTATACTGATAGTTACATCTAAAACCTTTTTCTTATATGATTTTCCCCCCACCACTTTTATATAGGTCAAGGTCATTGGATATCAAGCGAGAACTGGGAATAGATCACTAAGTGGCATGTTATTATATTACCACAAAGTGATCTATTCCCCATTCTCTAAGAAGATTGTTGATAATTTAGATTCCTAATATTTCTTTTCCTTCTTCTTCACCTTTTTGATTTGTAGTATTACCAGACATATGTGATATTAGTTTCTTCATTTCTCGATTTTCCATTTCCACTTTCTTCAATTTTAAATCTCTTGCTTCGATTTGTAGTTTTAAATACTTGATGTAACTTCCAGCCCAGTGTAGGGTTTTCAATTTTGGTGCTCCCATTGCAATTCCAGGTATTTGAAATTGTAGTCGATTGAACTCCATGTTCATATCTTGTCGGTCTTGTTTTTCCTTTTCTAGTCTTTTCAATCTTTGATTCTCCCTTAACGAAGAAGTTGGATCACAAGGAATATGACGAAACATTTTGGTCAACGATATCTCGAAGAATAAGCTTCTACGCAGAAAACCAACACATTTATGCACTCCCCCCTCCAACTTTAGGCTAGTGGTGGGGAGAATTACATTAATTTAATACTTATTTCCACCGTTACACTTGCTCCATTTTCAAAAAGGTATCTGTAAAATGGTTCTGGATACTGGTATATTTCACGTCCTATATTTTCCTTAAGAAAGTTGAAAGCTATTCTTTTCGAATAGTCATTATGATATACTTCTCTTAAATTAACAAGAATTCCATCTTCCAGGAATTTCACTTGAATCATTGGTATTTTGCTTACATCATCTTTGTCTATCAGAGGTAGCCTGTAGGTGAACGTATTTGGTGGTAAACGTAAGGTTCTATCAAGTCGAGAACAGAATATTTTGAACAGTTTTTGATCATTGATTGCAATCTCATGAATACCTATCATTTTATAGTACGAAGG
>JAQYXR010001166.1:0-40070 GCA_030545055.2 Neoaliturus tenellus | reverse complement strand
CCTTGCCTAACAAAACTGTACATTCAAGTGGTGATTTTTCAGTCTTTTATATAATTAATATTCATTATTTAATAATATACCATGTTTGATGACTACATGACATAAATCATGAATTTCCAAATTATAAAAAATTTGTTACTTTTTATATTTATAAATAGTATTAAATTTTTGTTCGAAGCTTATCATCAGACTTTTGAAAATTATTTTTCCTATCTAATTTCCTATGTTCTTGAATATTAAAAATATTATAATTAATTCAATTGTTTTAAAGAGGGGAAAGAAGTTAAAATTAGGTCCTGAAAATACTGTATACGTATAAAAAAATCTAAATTTAATTTGATTTAAAAAGTTTTATATTTTATAAATTGGTTCTAAATTACGTCGTGAAATGAACGTAAAAATAAAAACATTAAAACATTTTAACGAATTATATTTTCAGTGAAATATTCAATATTTTATTAAACCAAATCTTTAAAAAACCTTTTTAATTTGTTTAAACTTCAAATATTAATCCAAAATAGACGATTCATCTTGTTTAACCTATTGGCGGTAATTGGAAACAACCGGCTGATTGAAATATATACTGCAAATATACTATGTTGTACTAACATGGTACCAACACAGGTCTATTATATTAACCTAAAGGCCTCAAAAATATATAATTTTTCTTAATAGTGTCTTAAAATACTACTTAAGCCAAACTTTCGTATAAAAATCTTTCGTTTATGCAGTGGCATAACGAAAAACTATTTGCCAGCTAATACCTTAACAGACTTTAATGCGGAGGAAAACATTTTGACACCACACACACAGGAATCATTTTGAATGAAAAATTAAAGTAGTGGTTTCTAATATTAGATAACAACTCCAAACTCTCAATCTTCTAATAAGGGTAAAACGGCAGGCAACCAAACTTTGCATTTAACCATTGAAAATAAATAAAATTTCCAACTACTTATAAAATCTAATAATTAAGATAAATTTTCTCCACAGTTTCTTCAAGTTTACTTCAGTTTCTTTTTTTTCAATGGAACATTAATTGAAAGAAAGTCTTCAACTTCTGTTGGTACTATAGTACAAGTCATTCTTAAGTCTTCATTGCTCGAACAATGCGATATAAGTCGCACGCAAAAGTTTTATTGTGTTGGAAGCTATTGTTTTAGAACAGTTGGGTTTTTAATTGGGCAAGGTATCTTGCCATTTTAGACCTTGACATGTAAGGTCATAAGCATAATATAATAATACGGACACAGACCAGCGTGATGTATCAGCGCTCTGTGATTATATTATATGTCTCCTACCAGTGGGCTAATCTGCTAGATCTAGTTAAAAATAGCTTTATAATCTGTTTATTGTATTAAATAAATAATATTTTTGAAAATGTTTTTTAACTATCATAACGTTTAGAACCTTTTGAAATCCTGCATAAATGTACGTATACAAGTTAATGAGTAGGAGTAGTGGGGAATGGGGGCTTTTGGAACAGTTCAAGGTCACCTGAGGGATGACGTCATCGATTGCATCATCGATGACGTCATCACCAATGACGTCACATCCATGACGTCACACCCATGACGTCACAGAAATGACGTGCTGATGACGTCATCACCCCTTACGTCACCAAGATGACGTCATTGATGCCACAAAAGGTCAAGGTCACGCTGAAACCTAAAATTTTTCGGCACTTTTGCCGTTTCTCACACTACGCTCCGAGTTTCAGTCACAGTTACCATGACCTTGACGACTTGGAGCGAATTTGCGATGAGAAACAGCAAAAGTGCCGAGGAAACTTGAAGTTTGCAACGTGACTCTGCCTAAACCGTCATGTGACAACGCCCGGGTGACCTTGAACTGGGCCCAGAAGCCCCCATTCGACCATTACTGCAACCGCGATGCGCACCCTACGACAGACACCGAGCGACTGACTGTCCGGCTCCGCGCACTCTAGGTATATGGGAAGTGGTGGGGGAAATTGCGATGATCTTGGGAAACTTGAAAATGTCAAGCCGGGTAGCACCGTTTCGGTGCTACCTTAAAGTTACATGTTAAAGTGTGATGACCTTGAGTAAAAACATAGAAATACCACAAGTTGATACCGTCCAGAGTTAAAGTGTGGTGACATTGAGTCAAAACACTGAAATACTATAAGTTGAAATCATCCCAGAGTTAAAGTGTGATGACCTTGAGTGAAAACACAGAAATCCTACAAGTAGATCCCGTCCCAGAGTTAAAGTGTGGTGACCTTGAGTCAAAACACAGAAATACTACAAGTCGATCCCGCCCCAGAGTTAAGTGTGACGACCTTGAGTCAAAACACTGAAATACTATAAGTCGAAATCATCCCAGAGTTAAAGTGTGATGACCTTGAGTCAAAACACAGAAATAGTACAAGTCGATATCGTCCCAGAGTTAAAGTGTATTGACCTAGATTCAAAACTTGTAAAAATACTTACATATAGAGAGTTAGAGAACAGCGAGACGCACCGCATGGAAGCTGGAGACATACTGGCGGAGCGGTGTTGTGCAGCCTAGGGACTCAGTTGTGGTGGGGGTATAGCCAACACTTAGAGTAGAAGTGTTGTGGGTGACCTTGACCCACTTACCCCCCCCCCCACCCCCTCCCCCACCGCCTCCCCCACCCCCTCCCCCACCCCTTCCCCCCCCCGAACTTTTTTTTCGGAAAAATTTTTGACCTTGACCAAAAAGTTTTTTGCTCCGGACGAGAAGTGACCCCCCCCACCCCCTCCCCCACCCCCTCCCCCACCCCCTCCCCCACCCCCACCCCCACCCCCTCCCCCACCCCCTCCCCCACCCCCTCCCCCACCCCCTCCCCCACCCCCTCCCCAACCCCCACTCCCACCCCCACCCCCTCCCCCCCTCCCCCACCCCCTCCCCCACCCACTCCCCCAACCCTCCCCCACCCCCTCCCCCACCCCCTCCCCCACCCCCTCCTCCACCCCCTCCCCCACCCCCTCCCCCCCCTCCCCCACCCCTCCCTCCCCCCCGAACTTTTTTTTCGGAAAAATTTTTGACCTTGACCAAAAAGTTTTTTGCTCCGGACGAGAAGTGACCCCCCCCCTCCCCCCCTATAGGGGGGTGTGGGGCTTAATTTTTTTTAAAGTTTTTTCGTGACCTTGACCTATATATATAAAAGTTTTCAAATCTTTAACAGTCATGTTTTTTAACACAGTAAATATATTAAAGTACTTTGTAAACATTAATGGGTAGGCATTACTAACACAAGTTTGGAGTTGTCCATAGTTGTGTCTTTTCGGAGACTACAGCGATGGTAACATAAGAATGCCATGGGGCTTAATTTTTTTTAAAGTCCCCCCCCTCCCCCACCCCCTCCCCCACCCCCACCCCCTCCCCTTTAAATTTTTTGAAAAATTTTTGACCTTGACCAAAAAGTTTTTTGCTTCGGACGAGAAGTGCCCCCCCCCTCCTCCACCCCCTCCCCCTCCCCCACCCCCTCCCCCACCCCCACCCCCACCCCCTCCCCCACCCCCTCCCCCACCCCCTCCCCCACCCCCTCCCCTTTAAATTTTTTTGAAAAATTTTTGACCTTGACCAAAAAGTTTTTTGCTCCGGACGAGAAGTGACCCCCCCCACCCCCTCCCCCACCCCCTCCCCCACCCCCTCTCCCACCCCCTCCCCCACCGCCTCCCCCACCCCCTCCCCCACCCCTTCCCCCCCGAACTTTTTTTTCGGAAAAATTTTTGACCTTGACCAAAAAGTTTTTTGCTCCGGACGAGAAGTGACCCCCCCCACCCCCCTCCCCCACCCCCTCCCCCACCCCCTCCCCCACCCCCACCCCCACCCCCCTCCCCCACCCCCCTCCCCCACCCCTCCCCCACCCCCTCCCCCACCCCCTCCCCAACCCCCACTCCCACCCCCACCCCCTCCCCCCCTCCCCCACCCCCTCCCCCACCCACTCCCCCAACCCCTCCCCCACCCCCTCCCCCACCCCCTCCCCCACCCCCTCCTCCACCCCCTCCCCCACCCCCTCCCCCCCCTCCCCCACCCCTCCCTCCCCCCCCGAACTTTTTTTCGGAAAAATTTTTGACCTTGACCAAAAAGTTTTTTGCTCCGGACGAGAAGTGACCCCCCCCCTCCCCCCCTATAGGGGGGTGTGGGGCTTAATTTTTTTTAAAGTTTTTTCGTGACCTTGACCTATATATATAAAAGTTTTCAAATCTTTAACAGTCATGTTTTTTAACACAGTAAATATATTAAAGTACTTTGTAAACATTAATGGGTAGGCATTACTAACACAAGTTTGGAGTTGTCCATAGTTGTGTCTTTTCGGAGACTACAGCGATGGTAACATAAGAATGCCATGGGGCTTAATTTTTTTTAAAGTCCCCCCCCTCCCCCACCCCCTCCCCCACCCCCCACCCCCTCCCCTTTAAATTTTTTTGAAAAATTTTTGACCTTGACCAAAAAGTTTTTTGCTTCGGACGAGAAGTGCCCCCCCCTCCTCCACCCCCCTCCCCACCCCCTCCCCCACCCCCTCCCCCACGCCCTCCCCCACCCTAATATCCTGGGCGTGGTCGCCCGGTGGTGATATAAGGCGGTCAGGTTGCACGCACTTCTCATTCACGCTCCAGCTTTCGTTGGAAGTGGCTATCCAGGAGCTCATTCTTAAGAAGACCGGTGACCAAAAATGTCTCGTCGTATACCTTATAAACCTTCGTACTATAATCTGATTGGTATTAATAGTATTACAGACAATGAGAAGAAATTGTATAAAAATTTTGTTGTTTACTTGACAGAACGCAAAAACTACCACCAAATACTTTCACCTACAAGCTACCCCTGATAGACAAGGATGATGTAAGCAAACTAACAACAATTCAAGTGAAATTGGTGGAAGAAAAAATTCTTGTTTGTGTGAGAGAAGTGTTTCATAATGAATATTCAAAAAGATTGGCTTTTGACTTTATTAAGGAACATGCAGGACGTGAAACAGGACAGTATCCAGGATTATATTATTTATATCTTTTGAGAATGGAGCAAGTGTAACGGTAGAAATAAGTATCAAACTAATGTAATTCTCCCAACCAAGTGTTAAACTAGGACTTGAACTTGGACTTGATTGAGGTTTTGTAGAACAGAGCGGGGGATAGATCACTTTGCGGCAATGGACTAGCATGCTGCTTAGTGGTTTATGCCCCGCTCAAAGGGTATCTTTACGCAACCTTGACCCCCATAAATGCATAGTTTGTGGAAATATAAAAAGGGCAAACCAATTGGATGGATACACCACTTCTATAACATGGCTCCATTGCAGTGCTCTATCCCCCGCTGAAAAATAATAATTTCAAATGACCTTGTTCCACATAAACTTGCTCAAACAGACATCTTTGAAAAAACTTGTACAAAGTAGTGGATTTAGATCAAACATCATTGGTTTATCAAGCCTGTTGAAGAATATATTGAAAATGGGTGTTTAAAAGCCAAATCTACTACATGATTGATAAACCGGATGTATATGACGTCACCTTCCCCCACCCTTCAACCTCGGGTATAAAGGGACCCGGTTGAGCGCGCTGCTCATTATTGCGTGGACATTCACCGAGTGCACACTCAAAGCCAAACTGTAAAAAATGGCCCTTTGCGATATTTGTGGTGAGTTTTTCCAAGACGAAGATATCTTTGTTTTACATCGAGAATTGCATCATGAAGAGGACAGAAAAGAAGAGATTGTAGTAAGTGAAGAAGACTTGGATGCGATTGATCGGTTTTTGGAAAACCACCATAATCAGATGGACGAATTGGATAGCTATCTACAGTTACACCGAGAATTGCATCATGAAGAGGACAGAAAAGAAGAGATTGTAGTAAGTGAAGAAGACTTGGATGCGATTGATCGGTTTTTGGAAAAACCTCAGAAGCAGGACTGGGCTAGCTATTTACAGTTAATGCAAAGAAGAAGACCAAGTGTTATTCAATTTGCCGGAGCTGGACCATCTACAGCTGGAGGATTTATTCAAGAAGAGAAAATGGAAGAAGAAGATACGGAAGAAGAAGTGGAAGATGTAAGACAACTGCGTACCCAAGAAGAGGATATGGAAGATATAAGACAACTGCGCACTACAGCCTTGCGAGGACCAGTTGTAATTCATTTCAAAATTAATAACGTGCAATTAGAATTGGAAAATTTTATAAGTCAAGCTAAAAAGCTAGTTGTAAAAACATTGACGGAAGAATTGGCAAGATTGAACTTTATTAAATTTGGATTGGTGTTGGAGGCTATGTTTACTAATACCGATGGTGAAAATTCACCGAGAGCATTCATTGCTAAAAACCGAACCCTTACAACCACATCTGATATCAACGAAATTTTAGAAGAATGTTTGGTTGAACTGCTAGTGAAACTTCAAGAACATGAAGGAAGAGGATCCGGCTGGACGCTATCATCAATTGAAGGTATGGATGTGAGGGTTCACAAGCATGGATATGGTATGAGAGGAAGCAGCTTTATCCCTCTACCAAAGGTGATCCGAGATACAAGATCATGTATCAATGTGAAAAATGAGGATAATGAATGTTTCCGGTATGCAATGTTAGCAAAATATGTGGAACCTATGGCCTGTAGACCTAGCATAGCATACGAAGCTGTTCAACACCGCTATAACTTCCAAGGTATGTCGTATCCTGTTAGTCTTAATGATGTTGCTAAATTTGAAAGAAAAAACCCAGGAGTTTCAGTTAATGTGTTTGGTTTAGACGAATCAAATAACGTTTACCCGTTACGAGTTACAAAGACTGAACGTCAAAACCATACAGATTTGTTGCTATTGACCAAAGGTGAAATATCACATTATGTTTACATCAAGAACTTTGAAACTTTGGTTGGACGACAAGTGACTAAAAAGAAAATTAGAGTAACAGTGTGTAAGAGATGCTTTTGTTTCACAAATAAAGACTTGAGACGTGGAGGATCAGAGTGGTTGTCAGAACACCAACGTCTTTGTAATGACAACTATGAAGTGAAGATTAGTCTGCCACCACCATCTAGAGCATTTGTTCAGTTCAATAAAACAGTTCACCAATACCGGATTCCACTAGTTATCTACGCTGACTTTGAATCCACGTTAGTGCCGCAGGAACTTTCGGATGGTGAAGTAACTAGAAGAACCAAATATCAATTGCATCAACCTAACAGTTTTTGCTTATTGGTGAAATCTACTTTGCCTGAAGAACAATTGCAAGACTATGGCTTAACATCCACTCCGATACTCTACCGTGGGGAAGAAGCTGCTAAGTATTTTGTAGACCAGTTGTATGACATTGCTGAAAAGGCGGAACGCTTATACGGTAATGTTTTACCCATGGAACCTTTGAACGAAAATCAACAAGAAGAATACATTTCAGCAACAAGATGTTATCTATGCAAGAAGAGCTTCAGTGAAGAAAATCAAAAAGTAAGAGATCATGATCACCTCACAGCTAATGTCCAAATTATATTCCTTCAAGATGTATATAGAAAATGACATACCGACAGTGAAGAAAGCTAAAGGAGTCAAAACATCGTACTTGAAGAAACATGTGACATTTGACCATTACAAGACCTGCTTGTTTGAAGATTCTACAATGTCTGCAACGTTCAACACTATCAGAAGCTTTAAACATGAGGTCTACAGTGTCACTGAAGTTAAAAGAGCACTATCAGCTCAAGATGATAAAAGGCATATTATGCCGGATAAGATTCATACTCTTCCTTTCGGCCACTACTCTCTAAACCCTATCAACTAGTAACCTATTCTTCGTCCTTCTACAACTTCGACCTTATTCCTTCCTCCTTCCGTAAAAAAATGGGGAACACGGCAAGTCCAACGCCGTGTTCCCCATTTTTTTACACAAGTTTGGATGACCTTGACCTATATAAATGATGTGAATATTTAAGACAACATTCATTGTGATTATACATGTGATACATGAAACATTCAAACCTGCAATATGAAGAACTCGAAGCAAGAAATTGTCAACGAGCTTCATAAACCTGCAAGAAGAAAGTTTCCACGAAGAAATACAGTGATAAAAGGAATAAATGATTTATATCAAGCGGATTTAAGGTAATCCAGCACTCCCTATCTCCGCCATGTTAAATAAGGTGTCTTTAGGTACACATAACTTACACAAATACTGTGATATCAATCTGAAATTTTTTCTATTTATTTTAGTGACCTTTCACAACAATAATAAGAAGTGGTTTTGTTGTATCTAAAAAAATTTAGTTTTTATACAGTTTTTAAAGTTATATATATTTTTTATGAAATTTTATACATAATAGAAGCTGTAAAATTAAAACCATAAGAGATCATTCGATTCTGATTCGTATTATTGCTTAGCAACCTGCCATGGTCATCTGTACCAATTTTTGTGAAGATCTATTAAAAAATAAAGGGAATAATCGTACCGAAGTATCAAAAATTAAGTTTTTCGGAAAACGGCAAAAAACTAAAACCTATAAATTAGCCTTTTTAAGGCCAAGGACGAAAGATTCATCGTCCTTAGATAGCTTTCAAGCATTCAGCATTAACCCGACAATTAAGGCCGAAGATTGCTTTCATCGTTTCTGAGATAGCATTTGTAGCGCGGCATCGTAGTTCCAGTTTTCTCTCCTGCAGCGCTAGCGGCTCAACAAGACAATTGGAGCGCCTCGACCACCAGCCTCGGTGGATCAGTTGGTTAAGGCGTTACCTTTCTGGCCAGAAGGTAGCGCCTGGGGCGGGTTCGAATCCCGCCCGGTTCACCGAGGGGGGAGTTGGTGTCAGTGCACAAATGCATATGATATCGGCGTCCTCGGGATAGGCTCCTGGCACAAGCTGCCAGGAACCCTGAAAGCTCCGGTGAGGCAAGCCTATGCTTTTAAAATATAGGGAGGACCTGATATTGTATGTATTTGTGCACTGACACCAACACCCGTTTTGCTATTTTAGAACGTCAATTTAAAGCCTAGCCTTACGGCGTTTTTAGTGTTAATATTTTTACTCAGTTTATTTTCCTTGAAATGATGGTGCATATATTTAGTAAAATGAGTCTAAGTAATATGCTCATGGGTGCTAAGAAAACGGTTTTGCAAACACAGTTTTCGAAGTTCTTTAGGGCTCCGCCCCACAGGACTTCAAAATTACTTTTGGGCCTCCGGGGTCGATATTTAACATGGACGTTTCTCTTTGCTCACGGGTGCTAGTTCACTAAGAAACAGTTTTTCAAATACAGTTTTCCAAGTTCTTTAGGGCTCCGCCCCACAGGACTTCAAAATTACTGTTGGGCCTCCGGGGTTTAAATTTGAATCGGAAATTTAAATTTGAATTCCTCTTTGCTCATAGTTACTAAGAAATAATTTTGAAAAATTTCGTTTAGGACTCTACCCCATAGAACCTCAAGATTACCATGGATTCTAGGGGGTATAAATTTAACGTGGATGTTCCGTTTTGCTAACAGGTGCTCACTACGAAATGGTTTTGTAAATATAGTTTTTGTAGTTCTTTAGGGCTCCACCTCACCTGACTTCAAAATTAATCAAGGGCCATCGTGTTTTAAATTTGACATGGACGTTCCTTTTTGTTCATAGATGATCAATAAGAAACGATTTTGCAAATTTTTTTTAGGGCTCCTCCCCACAAATTCTCAAATCTACTATAGATCCTACGGGTTGAAATTTAACGTAAAGGTTCCGGTTTGCTAATAGGTGTTCACTAAGAAACAGTTTTGCAAAAGTACTGTTTAATGTTCTTTAGGGCTCCGACCCACATGTCTTCAATATGACTGTAGAGCCTACGGGGTTGAAATTTGAAGCTGTAAAATTAAAACCATAAGAGATCATTCGATTCTGATTCGTATTATTGCTTAGCAACCTGCCATGGTCATCTGTACCAATTTTTGTGAAGATCTATTAAAAAATAAAGGGAATAATCGTACCGAAGTATCAAAAATTAAGTTTTTCGGAAAACGGCAAAAAACTAAAACCTATAAATTAGCCTTTTTAAGGCCAAGGACGAAAGATTCATCGTCCTTAGATAGCTTTCAAGCATTCAGCATTAACCCGGCAATTAAGGGGGAAGTGAGAACGCCGCCCCTGAAACACAGATAGCACCACCAAGACGTAATTTTTATTCAAGGATCATGCTGATTGGTTGAATGGAAACAGATGGCTAGAATAATTTTGCAGACGTTTGTTATTGTTTTGATTTTTTGTAAACAAATACGCTCATTTTGACATTTTAAGAGGTAGAAAGAGCGCTTCCTGTGACATTAAGGAGAAGTAATCCTAGCATCAGCGCTTTATTTTACTCTGGTTTTCGGGGGCAAAACTAAAATTTTTTAACATGGGATGTCCCTACTTATTCGGTTCTGTATACATTGGTTTCACTCATACAGGATCATAAAATGCGCAATTTGCGCACGGGCCACCTCGTCTACTATATATTTGTCAAATACCACTGACTCACGTATCAACGCACAGCCTAAACTACTAGACCTAGAACCTTGAAATTTTGTATAGACGTTCCTTTTAGGGTGTAGGCATCCACTAAGAAACGGTTTTTGAAAATTCCTTCAGGGCTCCGCCCCACACGTCTTCAAAGTTACCATGTTATTCTTATGGAAGCAACACTTTTGTATTGGAACATATGATTACATTAAGGAATATTAATTTTGTAAACAGCTGTTCTGATTCAAATTATTGAGGGGAGATTGGTAATAAGAAACTAGAGGATAGTTGCGGCGAGTGAGCTTAGCGACCAAGCTAAACCTGACGGGGAGTGATTACTGACTGACTCATCATGAAATCTTAGGAACTACCAAACGTATTTACTTGAAACATTAAACACAGGTTCGTCTTGCCTCTTAGATGATCACTAAGAAATGATTTAACAAAATTCCTTCAGGGCACAGGCCTTCGAAATTTTAATATAACGCTATCCGCATGGCCAATTTTAAATACGAATTAGGAAACCTGCACGGTCGAAATTTGGAGTGATCTCTTTTTTCTTATGTGCTAAAAAAGTGCTTTAAACATCCCTTTTAGGGCTCCGCCCCACAGGACTTCAGAATTACTTTAGGGCCTCCGGGGTCGATATTTGACATGGACGTTTCTCTTTGCTCATGGGTGCTCACTAAAAAACGGTTTTCAAATACAGTTTTCGAAGTTCTTTAGGACTCCGCCCTACAGGACTTTAAATTACTTTAGGGCTTCCGGGGTCGTTATTTGACATGGACATTTCTCTTTGCTCATGGGTGCTAAGAAAACGGTTTTGCAAACACAGTTTTCGAAGTTCTTTAGGGCTCCGCCCCACAGGACTTCAAAATTACTTTTGGGCCTCCGGGGTCGATATTTAACATGGACGTTTCTCTTTGCTCAAAAGAATTAATTAATATAAGTTAAGTAATATAAAAAATAATTTTACATAACAGTGTTTAGTATGTATGAATTCAGCATAAAATGAAGAATACAAAAACATAAAAAACAAAAAAAAGTTTTTTTTTTATTTTTTGGGTGCCGTCTTACCTTAATCGAAATGATTCCTTATAGTAAACAAAATAGAGGATTTAAATACATATTGACTATTATTAATTGTTTTTCAAAAATGGCAGATGCTTTACCACTAAAAGATAAAAGTGGCAAAAGTGTTACAAAAGCAATGGAAACAGCTATACAAAGAGACAAACATACTATAAAACATTTACAAACTGATGATGGAAAAGAATATTTTAATAAGGAATTTGCAAATTTAATGAAAAAACACAACATTAACCATTACTCAACCAATTCAGAGGTAAAAGCATCAATAATTGAAAGATTCAACAGAACTTTAAAAGGTGCGATGTATAAGATGTTTTCTAACAGAGGATCGCACGTATGGATTGATGTGTTACCAAAACTTATAAGCGATTACAATAATAAGTTTCATAGAACTATCGGTATGAAACCAAGCCAGGTGACTAATAAAAATGAAAAACTTGTATTAAAACGTATAAAAATGAATACTAAACCAAGAGTTGAAAAACTAAAGCCTAAAAGGTTTAATGTTGGTGATAAAGTGCGAATAAGCAAATACAAAGGTGTATTCAGTAAAAGATATCTTCCAAACTGGACAAATGAGGTATTTACTGTATTTAAGGTGCAACCTACAATACCAGAAACTTACATTTTAAAAGATAATAAAGGACAATTGCTGGAAGGAGGGTTTTATGGACATGAAATGTTAAAATCAACAGTAGGTGATGTATATTTAGTCGAAAAGGTGTTGCAACGAAAAAAGGATAAGGTTAAAGTACGATGGTTAGGATTTAATAAGACGGAAGATTCTTGGATACCTAAAAAGGATCTAATATAATGATAGAGCATCATTTTGGGTTGAACCATTACAAAGGATGGAGATAATACCGCAAAAAGACAATTTTACTATTAATAATATAGATGAACTCACAGTGGATGGTTCTCAATTCAATACTATATTAATTTTTGTTACCAAACACGGTGCGTTGTCTGGTTACCGGTCCTTCCAATTGTGGAAAAACAAATGTAGTATTCAATTTGATTACAAATCCTAAAGGATTACGTTTTAATAATTTATATGTATTTTCAAAGTCACTACAACAACCAAAATATCGGTTATTGGAACAAATACTCAATAATGTGCCTGAAGTTAAATATTTTAAATTCAACGCGAGCGAGAGGGTCATGCAACCGCAAGAGGCTAAACCATTCTCAGTATTCATATTTGACGATGTATCTTGTGAAAATCAAAATACAATAAGAAATTACTTCGCCATGGGTCGACATAACAACATAGATAGCATTTATATTGGTCAAACTTACAGCAAAATACCGAAACAGCTCATTAGAGACAATGCAAACATGTTAATTGTATTTAAACAGGATGAAACCAACCTAAAACACATATATTATGACCATGTAAGTGCGGATATGCCATTTGAACGATTTAAAGAGTTGTGTGGAAAGGCTTGGGCTGAAAAGTACGGGTTTTTAACAATTATGAAGGAACAACCGCTAAACAATGGTCGATACAGGATAGGATTTGATAAATTTATACTAATACACTGATCATGATGTAAAACATTCATTGTTGTACAACACGTCTTGCTACAAACATGGTTAACCAAGAAAAGTTAATAAAGGAAATAAAATCACTTAGTGGTTCTATTCGAGATAAAAACAGAGCATTAAAATTAGGTATTAGCGAAAGGGAGAAATTTCTTGAATCTACTTTTAAACCTATTACTGAACCCTTGAAACAATTAAACAAAAAATTTGCTAAACCTGTTTTGGAAGGAGATGCAATTGCACCTATTACAAAGTTTGAAAGAGAAAATGTAAAATCAGAAGATTTTAGTGATGAAGACCTGGAATCCTCTACATATAGAGGTTTTACCGGTGGAGAACCTGAAAGAGAGCTAGAATCACCAGACTATAGTGGTATAAGAGAATTATATGAAGTAAAAGCTAAAAGAGGACATGAAGATGTATCAACTGCTAGTGAAGAGGAAAAAGAAGAAGAAGCAAGGGAAGGTCCGTCAAACATAAGCTTGTTGGGTGAAAACATTCATAACAAAGGACCTTTAGGAAGGAAATACATGATAAAAATGTTAGCTGGAATAAATCCTAATAAAAACTACCATAGTTATGGAGTAAGATTAACAGAAGAAGGTTTAATGGTTGGTAATAGCCCGGTAAACATTGATGAAGATGATAATATTATTGTTGGTAATCAAAGATATAAGGGCACAAGAGGATTATTTGAATTATTATTTTAAAAAAAGCCTCTAGAATTGTTAGTTAAAGAAGACATGGAAGCATATAAACAGATTTTGGAACACACCAATGCATACAGGAGGAAGTATTTAGCTGACCAACCAGTTTTTAGATCTAGGTCTTTAAAATATAGAGAATTTGTATCCAAGTTAATACCAACAACGAGAAGACAACCAATGCCGATAATGCCAAGAAAACCTGTAAAACGAAGGTTTGTGTCATCCACTTTGGATATAAGTGCTCCAGAACCAAGAAAAAGAAACAAATCTGTTACAGGTACAGGTTTAATGAAGAAACTATATAACACAAATGTGATTTATTACAATAATATCAATAAATTGGTGGATAGAATGAAACTAATACATGAAGCTAAAGAAGCGGGTCATACTGGATTGGAAAACGAATGGGTGGCTTTAGTGGATGAACTCCGAAACCGTGGGGTAATCTCATAAAAATGCGTTACTCCCTAGATTACTATTCAGTTGCACCATGAGTGTCGACAAGTTCGGACGTTACTCCTCGGATGGGTTATATTACGCAAATAATTTAAAAAGAGGTGCTGGTTTACCACAAACACCTGATGGGGATTATGATATAACTAATAAAAGGTTAAAAAACATAAAAGATCCCACAGATGAAAACGATGCAATAAATTTAAAAGTATTAAAAGAAAAGATATCACCAACATTAAGACTACAGAAAAACACATATGACGCAGGTAATCATAGAATTGTCAATGTTGGTAAGCCAAATCAAAACGCTGATGCAATAAACAAAGGTTATTTATCATCAGAATTAAAAAATACGTTAAAATTCAATGGAAAAACGTATACTGCTGAAAATAAACGTATATCCAACGTAGATGACCCTAAAGATGCAAAAGACAGCGTAAATAGACGCTATTTACATTCATTAATACCTGAAAAGACAAAAGATGGTTTTTCTTTTTATAAATTTGTTATTAACGATATAGGTTATCCGAAAAATGAAAATGATGCTGTAAATTTAAAATATATAAAAGATCATTGTATTACACGTGATGTAGGAGTTATTGATTGTCTAGGTAATTGTTTAGCGAATGTTAAAGATGGTTCGGCACCATCAGATGGTGCAACAGTGGGTCAAATGAAGGAAACTTTAAAGCAAGAAACATCTGGATTTGTAAAACAGGATCAAGTAGTATCACGGTCGGGTGATGTGTTTGTACAAGGAAATGAAAAGTTTATTTTACTTGAACAAAAAAATAATGTTTGGGATTGCAAAGACATGAAATTATCAAATGCGCAATTAGCTACAGATGCTCATGATGTTCCGATTTTATCACAAGTTTTACATACTAATCCAAACAATTATCATAGAAGTTGGTTGGGTACAAATAGAAGAATAATTAACATATTTCCAGGTATCGATGATTACGATTGTGTTGTAGTAAAACAATCTTTAATATTAGACAAACCAGGAGGTAGTACTTTCAATGCGAAAAATAAGAAAATAGGTAATTTGGCACAAGGAACAGATCCAAAGGATGCTGCAACTGTAGGACAAACATTACAATATGATAGTGCAAATCAAGAGTTTATTTTTAATACCAAAAGATTTAAATTAATGGATGTAAATGATTATCAAAATATATTAATTGCAGATCCAAATTCATTTAGTGGATTTAGAAAATTGTCTGGTGAGGAATTTATTCATAAAAATCATGTATTTAGAAATGAAGCAGACAGATCATTAATTAGTGCAGATTTAAAATATTTTAAATGTCCCGGGAATGATGCAAATGTAACTGATGAAGACTAAGAATTTTGTATAAAAACTGATATGGGTTAGAAATCGGGACTAATATTATAAAAATGGGTTACACTCTAGAATGTTATTCAGTTGCACCATGAGTGTTGACAAGTTCGGACGGTATTCATCGGATGGATTATATTACTTTAATACTTTAAAAAGAGGTGTTGGATTACCACAAACACCTGATGGAGATTATGATATTAGTAACAAACGGTTAAAAAACATTAATGATCCCACAGATGAAAATGATGCAATAAATTTAAAAGTATTAAAAAAAGAGATATTACCAACACTGAAATTAGACAAAAACACATATAACGCGGGTAATCATAGAATTTCCAACGTTGGTAAGCCAAATCAAAACGCTGATGCAATAAACAGAGGTTATTTATCATCGGAATTAAAGAATACGTTAAAATTTAATGGAAAAACGTATAATGCTGAAAATCGGCGTATATCCAACGTAGCAGACCCTGTAGATGAAAAAGACAGCATAAATAGATGCTATTTACATTCTATAATACCTGAAAAGACAAAAGATGGGTTTTCTTTTTATAAATTTGTTATTAACGATATAGGTTATCCAAAAAATGAAAATGATGCTGTAAATTTAAAATACATCAAAGATCATTGTATTACACGTGATGTAGGAGTTATTGACTGTCTTGGTAATTGTTTAGCGAATGTAAAAGATGGTTTTGCACCATCAGATGGTGCAACGGTGGGTCAAATGAAGGAAACTTTAAAACAAGAAACCTCCGGTTTTGTGAAACAAAACCAAGTAGTAACACGTCAAGGAGATGTATTTGTACAAGGAAATAAAAAGTTTACTTTACTTGAAGAAAACAATTATGTTTGGGATGGTAAAGGAAAGTTATTGACAAATTTAGGTATTGGTGAAAAGCCTGGTGATGCTGTTACTTATGAACAGATAATACAATTAGAGCCAACTGGAAAAAAATGGTGGAATTGTGATAACAAACGATTAACAAATGTTGCAGACCCTGATTATGCCGATAACGCTGTAACTGTTAATTTTCTTGTTAAAGTAATAGGTAATTTATTATTTGATATGCATAATTATATTGTAGCAGGACAACATAAACCTATTGACGAAAAAATGAGAAATACATGGATTAAACAAGAAATTCTTTATAAATATTTTTTTGATCATAACACACAAAAGTTTAGATCATCAGATTGGGGTACTTTTGATATTTAATTAAATAACACCATATATTACATCATTTATGTGCAACCTGTCATAGAGGTAACACATGGGTTACGCTTTTCGAATATAAAAGACAATCATGGCGTTTCATTACACCAGTCCATATCGAGACACTATACGGAAAGGAGGCGGTATCACGTCCACAGCGGTTTCTCTGTTAAGTAAAGCTTTAAATCGTATTCCAGTAGGATCTATCGTAAACAGAGCAATAGACGCTTTACCATACGAATTTCACATACCGGGAGGTTATCAGTATTGCGGACCAGGAACTAAATTGCAAAAACGACTGGAAAGAGGTGATCCAGGCATAAATAAGTTAGATCAGGCTTGTAAAGAACACGATATCGCATATTCCACATTTACCGATTCAAAAAATAGGTCAATCGCTGATAAAAAGCTAGCAAATATAGCTTGGCAACGAGTAAAGTCTAGTGACGCTAGTATTGCGGAAAAAGCAGCAGCTATGAAGGCTAAAACAGCGGTAGGAGGTGGAAAAAGGAGGGGTAGGAATAAAAAAGGATCAACCTTGAAGAAACATGGTGGTAATATTAGACTAAAAAGACGTTCTACGAAGAAAAATAATAAAAAACCAACAATATGGTCAATGGTAAAAAACGGGGCAGGTCTATACCTAAGACCGTATCGTGCATATTAAATAAAAGAAATCAATTAGTTATACCACATAAAGCGTTGACTAATGTTGAATTATTCAAATATATTTCCTGTTTAAAAATACCATTTTTTCGCGGAGTATTCATGAAGGACAGTTTACCAAAGAAAATATGGAAAAATGAGACTGGAATCGTAAATTTGGATAATACTGAAGGGTCCGGCACCCATTGGGTGTGTTATAAGAAACTGAATAGCAATGTATATTATTTTGATAGTTTTGGAAATTTGCCACCACCTAAAGAACTTGAACATTACTTTAAATCTGCTAAAAACATATATTACAACTATAAAAGAGAACAACCTGATAATACTTCAATATGCGGCCATTTATGTTTGGAATTCCTAGCTAAAAGTATCAGTCACTATTGAGATGTCTTCCTATACGGTATCATTAACAGGAAAATCGTCCACTTTACGAAGTATCCTTTTTCCAGCGTTACGCTTGCAAAAAGGAAGATTTTGGGAGGCAGCACTGTTAGATTTTACAACTTACAACTCTATTCCCAATGAAGGTAAAAATAACTTATTGCATATTTATAAAGGAAAAGATGCCAGTGGTAAGTTTACAGACTTAGAAGAGTGCAGTTTACCCACAGGTTCTTATGAAATTGATCATATTAATGAATTTTTGCAAAATAAAATGGGAAAAGACAATATATCGCTAAAAGGTAATAACAATACAATGAAAGCTGAGCTTACTTCAAAATATTATATAGATTTCACTAAGCCAAACTCAATTGGTGATTTATTAGGGTTTCCCAAAGATGGAGCAATTTTAGAACCAAATAAAACACATTCCGGTAAACAAACTGTAACAATATTAAAAGTCAATAGTATAGACATAACTTGTAACATTATACAAGGAGCTTACAGAGATGGAGCAAATACTCATATAATACATACTTTTTACCCCAGTGTACCGCCTGGATTTAAAATTGTTGAAAAGCCACAAAACCTGTTATATCTACCGTTGAACACCACTTTCATTTCAGACATCGTGTTGAACGTATTGGATCAAGACGGTAACTTGATAGATTTCCGAGAAGAGCCTATTACGGTTAGACTACATTTAAAATCGACACTTTAATACAAAACCATGGGTTTAACATTTAAAAGCGAACAACCTACGGGAAACCGCATTAGTAGCTCTTCAGCTGTGGAGGAGTTAACACGCGAGAACATTCGTTTCTTAGAGAGAATTGGATTAAAATTAACCGATTATGGATATACTGGATATAGCGCAGGGTCCGGCATTCGACGAAACCCTATGGGAAAAAGAATATCACACCCACAACCCTTACACTTCATCAAAATTAAACAATAACGATGAAATTCGTATTCCCATACAAAATCAAGACATTTACACACTACCATGTGAAAGTTACTTGTATATTGAAGGAAAAGTTACTAAAAAGGATGGTACTACTACTGGTACAACAGTTCCATTTATAAATAATCCTATGGCTTTCCTGTTTGATGAAATTAGATATGAAATATCAGGTGTAACAGTTGATTCCACTAAAAAAGTAGGTATTGCAACAACTTTAAAGGGATTAACATCTATATCACCTAATGAAACCAATTTAATACAACCTGCAGGATGGGTTTTACCTGCAAAAGACACAATCACTCCAGATACAAATGGAAATTTTGATTTTCATATTCCATTACGTTTGTTACTTGGTTTTGCAGAAGATTATAGAAAGATTATATTAAATGTTAAACAAGAATTAGTTTTGTTGAGATCTTCTAACGATAAAGACATTATTAAAGCTCCAGATGGTACAACAGATGCAACTTTAGAATGGAAATTAACATTAGACAAAGTTGTATGGAGAGTTCCGCATGTTAAATTAGCTGATGAGCATAGAATGCTACTATTAAGAAAGTTAAAGGCTGATCGTGATATTGTAATTCCTTTTAGAAGTTGGGAATTTCATGAACATCCCAGCTTGCCAGCTACGGATCGTCACACTTGGACTGTTAAAACATCTAATTATGTGGAACGAGCCAGGTATATTATATTTGGTTTACAAACAGGCAGAAGAGACACCATCACCAAACATGCAGGCCAATTTGATCATTGCAACTTGAAAAATATTAAGGTTTATTTAAATTCACAATTTTTTCCATACGATAATTTAAATGTGTCATTCGCTAATAAAAAGTACAGCATATTGTACGATATGTATGCAAGATTCCAAAGTTCATATTACGGTAAAACAAATGCACCTTTACTATCACCAGAAAAGTACTTAGATGGTTACCCGATAGTTGTAATCGATTGTTCTAAACAGAATGAATCGGTAAAATCATCAAGTGTGGATATAAAAATAGAAATGGAATTCAACGCGGCTATACCAGCTAATACAACTGCATACTGTTTAATTCTACATGATAAAATCGTAACATACACACCTTTAACTGGAATTGTTAAAAATGTATTGTAAAAACCCGGTTTTGTTACATTCCAATGCATTCCGCGAGTATAAAAGCAGAGTGTTCAGGTCGCTCCTCATCAGTTTGTTGCCTGTTCTTGTATGGGTAGCATCTTATTCAATATGGCTTCTCCTAGTGGTACACAAGAAAATGTAGTCGATATTGAGAAGGAGATATCCGACTTTTTAGATCTTCAAGGTCAACCGGAGGGAGATGAACACAACGCTTGCGGACAACTCCACGCCAGTAATGATGTTGAGGAAAAAGGTAAAAGAAGAAAGAATGCACAGAAGAAGAAAAGGGATATTGAAGATAATATTTCTCCTAACATATTGAGTGAGGTATTCTTGCGAATATTTTATCCAATCTCATCCAGTTTGGACAAAAGTGTTTTAATCGGTGTTATGAAATCGACGGATTATTCACCTACTGTAATTTTAACTCATGGACCCAAAATGATTTTGTTCACCGATAGTGCTTGGGAATCTTTTATGAAGCACTTGCATCTGCTAGAATGCTATTTAACTAGTAACATGTATGGAAGAAAGACAAGAGTAGGACTTTTGGATTCAAATGTGGAAATTGATATTATAAAGAATCGTGGTGACCATCAGTTGCGGTTTAGAGACACAACAAGACATGATAACAAGATTCAACTTAATCGAGAAGAGTTTTTTATTCTAACCTGTGCAACTGAACCAATAACAAGATACTTGAGACAACTAGTGTTTTCAAGTTCTATTATTAAAGATTATTTGGAAGACACTTTGGACAAACAACCGGACGCACCTATATTGTACGGACCTGTGGATACTTCTATATTTAATAGAGTTCCTCATGAAGTACAAATGTGGAGACAATTGGAAAAATACGCTCAACTACATAAAAAATCAGTAAAACAGGAAGAAGAGGAAGAAGGAGGAGAAGAATCAAGTGTTAGTGATGAAAATGAAAACAAGGAGAATGTAAAGATGGAAACTTAGATGACAATGGTTGGTTTTTAAAACAATATCAAACGCTTTGTGGGGTTAGGCCTACCGGGGACGGTGCCCACGTTAAATATACACCAACGCGCCGACAACTGTACGGCCTGGTATAAAAGTCGTACCTACCATGGTGTGGAAATCAGTTGATCTTTGGACTTCGTCATGAGCAGACGAGTGGCCTTCGCAATGGACAAGGAAGAAGAACAAGTAAAGTCCAAACCTGGTATAATTGAGTTCCAAGCGTTTCGGGGTAATGACGATAGATTTATCATAAAAGAACTTGTGTTTTTCGACATCAATACAAGTGTTCCATATACATTTTTGTTCAAACCACCATGTTCTTATTCATCATTAACTAGCAAAGCCGCTACTACCAACAGGTGGATTTCAAAATATTTCCATCATATCGATTGGTATGATGGTTTTGCAAGTTACACAGACTTGTATCACATCATGCATCAGTTTTCAAACAGGTTTACCAATATTTATACAAAAGGACTGGAAAAGAAGAGATGGATCGAAGAATTTACTCATGTTCCGGTTAATGATGTGGACTTGGATAAAAACTACAAGTATACGATGGAAAATGTTTGTATTTGTACTAAAAGTCCAGAACATGAAAAAGATAGACATTGCGCTTTAAAAAACGCCTATAAACTCGCATCTTACCTTCAAAGTGGGGAAGTGGGGAGTGGTGGGGGTGACGGGGGTTATATAAGTGAGGAGCAGACCGGGACCTGGCATGAGTATTACTCGAGATTCCGAGACGACAACATCTCCCAGCAAGAAGACGAAGAAGAAGACAATCTTTAACTCAACCATGGCATCTCACCAGTTCCTGCAAACTTTGGTTGAGCAGTTCAATGCTCACTCCAAATCTACCATACTACCTGTCAAGAAGTGTTCCGAACTTAAAGATGAGAAGCACTACATTATCCACGCCATGAAGAAGATGGAGACTACAGTTGGAGAGGCCATCTGCTGCAGTCTTAGCGAGGCACCGTTCACTCCGGGGGATGAGCCCAAGTTCCAAGTCTACCTGCCGAAACGATTCGTCCATCTCCTCCAGAACGAGGATCTGCGCTCCATCCAACCCGGCTGTCTCTACCTGGTTTCCCACGGTTGCACGGGTAGCAATTCCACCGAGTTGACCATCCACATCGTCGACAAGCAGCAGTGTTAGATTTAAGTTTTACTGTTGTACATATGTTATTGTAATGTTTTATAAATAAACCATAAAAGACAAAAAAAATACAAAAGACAAAAAATGCAACATATCAATATGTGAGGTTTGTCACATATTGATATGTTGCATTTTTTTTAAACTTCGCGGGTGACCTTGACCTTTGACCTTTGCATTTCACAGTTACCCCCACCACCAAGCTAAAGGTCAAACCTGCTTCGATGCAAACACCCCCACCACTTTTTCATAGTACCCCCAAGCGCTGTGCCTCAGCTTCATTTCAACTCCGACAGTCAACCGTACAACATCAAGATGTCTCTCAATGTAAGTTGTGCTAGTTACGAGGAGGTAACCATTAAGACTCAGCAGGAGCTGAACGACTTGTACAAGGAGTTGCAGCTGATGGTGGCGCGAGGCTACCGTATAAATGTGCAAGTCTACGCTTGCAATATACGCAATCTCCGACACCCAAAAGAAGAGTCTGAACATTACTCTTCTCCAGCGACTTCATCACCGGCGTCCATGAAGACTGAAGCGAGCCAGACTTTGGATTATTTCAGCTGACTAGCAGTTGTCTTTCTTCTTCTTACCATTGTAGAATATGTTTATTTCTTTATTATATTAAAGATGTAAAAGAGAAAAAACACCTATCTTGTTACTGACATATGTGCTCAGTAACAAGATAGGATTTTTTAAAACACAATTTGGATGACCTTGAAACTTCCCCCACCACTTTTTCCCACTTTTTTATAGTACCCCCAAGCGCTGTGCCTCAGCTTCATTTCAACTCCAACGGTCAACCGTACAACATCAAGATGTCTCTCAATGTAAGTTGTGCTAGTTACGAGGAGGTAACCATTAAGACTCAGCAGGAGCTGAACGATTTGTACAAGGAGTCCGAAAATGAGGTTGTCAACAAAACCGATGATCAACAATTGTGGGACTCCTCTATTACAGAAAAGGAATTACATGCAGCCGTCGAAGCTGTCGAGGAAAAGGAAAAGAACCTCAGGCAGCTCTGGTTGGCTCAGATGAATATTTGTGGATCTGTGCCGCGTGATGATTTTGAACTTCAATGTCAGATGGCGATTACCCAGCAACTAGAAGAAGCCGAAAAGGAGCTAAAGAGTGGAGGTACTATCCGGGCGGAGGTGAAAACTGAGAAATAATGAAGAATATAACGAATATGATGATTAAACGTACTGTTGATCCCAATCCTTTTAGTTTAAGTGGTTATGTTATAAGTAAATAGACAAAGTTTCCTTTTTTAAAACTCCATTTGGATGACCTTGAAGTTTCCCCACTACTCTGTAATACCAGCATTGCTCGCTGCAACAAGCATCATTCCTCCTCCAACAACCATGGCGGACACACCTGCTTGCAATGCCATGTCTTCCACCGAAGATGTACCCACTACGAATTGGAAATTGACAATCGACAACGAGCATTATTTAGAAACCATCTGCGATTGGATGAAGTCTATTCTCCTCGACAACCCGGGAATAAAGCTCAAGGTCACTTTAGATTATGATTGGTCTGAAGTTATACTGCAGCAAGACGATCAACAATCACCGGAGTATTTGTCAAATTTACCATTGTCAACCATATATCCTACAAATGAAATGGAAAGGGAAGAAGAGGAGCATGGGGTTTAGAGTTTCTTATTTTTTAAAACCCAATTTGGATGACCTTGAGATTTCCCCCACCACTTCCCATATACCTAGAGTGCGCAGGGCCAGACAGTCAGTCGCTCGGTGTCCGTCGTAGGATGCACATCGCGGTTGCTACTCCAATTCCTGACAATTTGGGGTAGTTCAAGGTCACAACACTTCTACAACTTTGAGGTCATCACACTTTAACTCTGGGATGATTTCAACTTATAGTATTTCAGTGTTTTGACTCAATGTCACCACACTTTAACTCTGGGACGGTATCAACTTGTGGTATTTCTATGTTTTTACTCAAGGTCATCACACTTTAACATGTAACTTTAAGGTAGCACCGAAACGGTGCTACCCGGCTTGACATTTTCAAGTTTCCCAAGATCATCGCAATTTCCCCCACCACTTCCCATATACCTAGAGTGCGCGGAGCCGGACAGTCAGTCGCTCGGTGTCTGTCGTAGGGTGCGCATCGCGGTTGCAGTAATGGTCGAATGGGGGCTTCTGGGCCCAGTTCAAGGTCACCCGGGCCTTGTCACATGACGGTTTAGGCAGAGTCACGTTGCAAACTTCAAGTTTCCTCGGCACTTTTGCTGTTTCTCATCGCAAAGTCGCTCCAAGTCGTCAAGGTCATGGTAACTGTGACTGAAACTCGGAGCGTAGTGTGAGAAACGGCAAAAGTGCCGAAAAATTTTAGGTTTCAGCGTGACCTTGACCTTTTGTGGCATCAATGACGTCATCTTGGTGACGTAAGGGGTGATGACGTCATCAGCACGTCATTTCTGTGACGTCATGGGTGTGACGTCATGGATGTGAAGTCATTGGTGATGATGTCATCGATGATGCAATCGATGACGTCATCGATGAGGTCATTGACCTCGATGACGTCATCGATGACGTCATCCCTCAGGTGACCTTGAACTGTTCCAAAAGCCCCCATTCCCCACTACTAGTAGGCCTAGTTATGTTTCAAGAGGCACAGCAACTTATTACACGTTGTAAAAGAGTAAATTACATAAAAATCAAGCGGAATTCAAGAAACGTCTGATCAGCAAGATTGGAAACTTTCTTTTAATGAATCGAGTCAGCAATTTCAATAAGCAACGAAGAAAAGGAATTCGGTTTCTTTGTAATACGTTGTGAGACTTGGCACATTGTGTATAAGACATATTTTACACACTCAACACAAACTATGAAAAAAAAAAATAACTAACAATGTAATTTATAATTATTTATGTAATTTATTTCTAAGTTCGTAACTCTTGTAAATGCGTTCTTTAAAAATGTCTTTCCTTTTTTAGCGAATTTCCCATACGGAAGAAGCTAATACCGTAGATCTCATGGTAAGACCTACACCAGGGACAATGTTACTTTTTTGTTTTGAGGTGCCCAGAGACCAAAAATAAGAGTCATTAAATTCGATATATAAAATTTGATATATATGTGTATGGTGTGTGTCCCTAGACACGATAACTCTCGTAAAAACGGCCCGATGGAGACCAAATTTGGTAAAGATGGTAAACCAGATACATTCACCTATCGGAAGGGTTAGTTTTGGGGGTTTTGTAAATTGGGTTTTTGCATTTTTCCATGTGAAATAAAATAAATTTTTTTATTTTTACCACTGAATTTACCTAAAAAACACAAAATTTAGTACTTCGAAGCTTTGCTCTACCTCCATTGGTGACCGAGATATTCAAAAGTCTAAAGACGGTACATTGTATTTTGGGGCTTTAATGTTAATTTTATGGAGAATAAGGTTGTGTTAATATTTCACTTATTAACAATAATGTTTGGATGAACATTGGTATTTTGGTTTATTTGGTTGAGATTCGTCCATTTATGGTAAAAAACTTGGTTTTTGTACTTATCATGACAGCAAACCTGCACACTCTTTTCCCATGTTAATCATATGGAGAATAGGCAAACTCCTTTACTTATGGACAGATATTGATGAAACTTAGTATATGGCTTTATATGGTCGAAAAAAATTATTGCTAAAAACCTACTTTCAGTGTTCTCCATAACAGCATATCTGCATACTCTTTCCCTATATTTAGAGCAGGCTGATGTGAACATATACTCCCCCCCCGTGGGAATTTTTGACGTATACATTTTTGTGTTTGTATTGACATGTACTTTATGGTTTTAGGTGTTTGACACTTAAAAATTACAGCGTATCCCGAAAAATACGAAAAAATCATGAAAAATATAAAATCTACAATCATCATTAAAATTATTCAGTTTCAAAAATCTTTTGACCGAAAACACTAACAGTTTTCTTGGACAATTTTATTAATTAATGGGTCGTTATAAAGCTCTCTATTTAAATATTTCCAAATAATTATGAATTTTCTTTTAATATTTATGGCGAAAAAGTGAAATAACTTGTTTTATATACAGTGTGGTTGAAAAGTCCCGGAACGGTGAAATATATTTTTTACCAATATAGATAAAGTTACAATACTTGGTATATCAATAATTGCCATAAATGTCTACTGTGTTAACCCATTAAAGCCCATGGTCCCCATCTGGGACTTTAAGAATTAAGACTGGAGTAAAATTTTATATGGCATCATTAGAATGAATTTAATTGACATTTTGGATTGAAAATATGATTATCTTTCGTATTTCAAAGCCGTAATGGCACACACACAGTTAACAGTAGTAAAAAGTAGCAAAATCAGTGTTGACCAAGGTGCAACTCTCAAAGAATCAACCGATCCCGTCAACTTCCACGCAAGCCTGCCACCGTTTATTTAACGTGGGCCCTCCCACCAACGTTACCACAGATCGGCTAACCCTTTAAGAGTTGCACCACCAGGTCAGGGTTTGGTCGTGAGCGGATTCGAACCCGCGCCGACGCAGACATCCTGGCCAAGGATGCCTACGCCTTAGCCATCTGAGCTATCACGACCGGCAGCCTAGACACGAGAATTAGGGTTATGAACAATGCGCGCCCCTAGCGGAGCAGACTGTAGGCCGTTGGTATGCGAGTTCGCTACGAGAGCGCAGCACTAAGCCACCGCACTAAATTTAAAAGAAATAATTTGGCATTAAATGGGTTAAAAAATCATGAAAAATATAAAATCTACAATCATCATTAAAATTATTCAGTTTCAAAAATCTTTTGACCGAAAACACTAACAGTTTTCTTGGACAATTTTATTAATTAATGGGTCGTTATAAAGCTCTCTATTTAAATATTTCCAAATAATTATGAATTTTCTTTTAATATTTATGGCGAAAAAGTGAAATAACTTGTTTTATATACAGTGTGGTTGAAAAGTCCCGGAACGGTGAAATATATTTTTTACCAATATAGATAAAGTTACAATACTTGGTATATCAATAATTGCCATAAATGTCTACTGTGTTAACCCATTAAAGCCCATGGTCCCCATCTGGGACTTTAAGAATTAAGACTGGAGTAAAATTTTATATGGCATCATTAGAATGAATTTAATTGACATTTTGGATTGAAAATATGATTATCTTTCGTATTTCAAAGCCGTAATGGCACACACACAGTTAACAGTAGTAAAAAGTAGCAAAATCAGTGTTGACCAAGGTGCAACTCTCAAAGAATCAACCGATCCCGTCAACTTCCACGCAAGCCTGCCACCGTTTATTTAACGTGGGCCCTCCCACCAACGTTACCACAGATCGGCTAACCCTTTAAGAGTTGCACCACCAGGTCAGGGTTTGGTCGTGAGCGGATTCGAACCCGCGCCGACGCAGACTTTTAAAAAACTTTAAAGTTTTTTTACTATTAAAAAACTTTTTTTTAATAGTAAAAAAGTTACTATTAAAAAAAAGTTATTACTATTATCACTTTTTTTTAAGGGGGATGGCCCACGAGGAGTCAGACAAAATTCCTAAATAGCTGCATAGGTCAAGTTTGGTATCAAATTAAAGGTCCCAATTAGCAGAGTACAATGCCGCAAACCCGACGTTAAAATGTTGGGTATAAAGAAAGTTATTGCATTTTAAAGTTTTACCCATATATTTTAATGGAAACTTTGTTTTCCTGCCATTTCCGTTTCGGTCATCCATTTGAAGTCTAGTTTGCAACTTCCACGCAAGCCTGCCACCGTTTATTTAACGTGGGCCCTCCCACCAACGTTACCACAGATCGGCTAACCCTTTAAGAGTTGCACCACCAGGTCAGGGTTTGGTCGTGAGCGGATTCGAACCCGCGCCGATGCAGACATCCTGGCCAAGGATGCCTACGCCTTAGCCATCTGAGCTATCACGACCGGCAGCCTAGACACGAGAATTAGGGTTATGAACAGTGCGCGCCCCTAGCGGAGCAGACTGTAGGCGTTATCACTTTTTTACGGGGGATTATTATCCCCCGTAAAAAAGTTATTATTAAAAAAAAGTTATTACTATTATCACTTTTTTTTTAAGGGGGATGGCCCACAAGGAGTCAGACAAAATTCCTAAATAGCTGCATAGGTCAAGTTTGGTATCAAATTAAAGGTCCCAATTAGCAGAGTACAATGCCGCAAACCCGACGTTAAAATGTTGGGTATAAAGAAAGTTATTGCATTTTAAAATTTTACCCATATATTTTAATGGAAACTTTGTTTTCCTGCCATTTTCCGTTTCGGTCATCCATTTGAAGTCTAGTTTGCTGCATTGTACTCTGCTATGTGAGACCTTTAATTTGATACCAAACTCGAACTATGCTGCCGCTTAAAAATTTTGTCTGACTTCTCGTAGGCCATCTTTTCTTGGTTTTCTGGAATATGCTGTAATTTTAAAAAAGGCAAACAACCGAATTTTTAATCTAGTAGGAAATACAAAAAAAAAGTATAAGTCATAAATTCCCACAGGGGGAGGGTTTCATATTGGCGGCTCATGGTCTATTATAATAAGTAGAATAGACATTTATTTCCCTATTTATGAGCATGTGATTAACTTTCGTTTACAGGTTCATCCGGCCAAAATTAATATTACGCCCCTTTCACACATCACGGTTTTGCCCATAAGATTCAAAATCGCACGGAGGACATTCCAATAGAATCTTATGAGACCTTACACACAGTTACATAACGTTTAGAACCTTTTGAAATCCTGCATAAATGTACGTATACAAGTTAATGAGTAGGCCTAGTTATGTTTCAAGAGGCACAGCAACTTATTACACGTTGTAAAAGAGTAAATTACATAAAAATCAAGCGGAATTCAAGAAACGTCTGATCAGCAAGATTGGAAACTTTCTTTTAATGAATCGAGTCAGCAATTTCAATAAGCAACGAAGAAAAGGAATTCGGTTTCTTTGTAATACGTTGTGAGACTTGGCACATTGTGTATAAGACATATTTTACACACTCAACACAAACTATGAAAAAAAAAATAACTAACAATGTAATTTATAATTATTTATGTAATTTATTTTTAAGTTCGTAACTCTTGTAAATGCGTTCTTTAAAAATGTCTTTCCTTTTTTAGCGAATTTCCCATACGGAAGAAGCTAATACCGTAGATCTCATGGTAAGACCTACACCAGGGACAATGTTACTTTTTTGTTTTGAGGTGCCCAGAGACCAAAAATAAGAGTCATTAAATTCGATATATAAAATTTGATATATATGTGTATGGTGTGTGTCCCTAGACACGATAACTCTCGTAAAAACGGCCCGATGGAGACCAAATTTGGTAAAGATGGTAAACCCAGATACATTCACCTATCGGAAGGGGTAGTTTTGGGGGTTTTGTAAATTGGGTTTTTGCATTTTTCCATGTGAAATAAAATAAATTTTTTTTATTTTTACCACTGAATTTACCTAAAAAACACAAAATTTAGTACTTCGAAGCTTTGCTCTACCTCCATTGGTGACCGAGATATTCAAAAGTCTAAAGACGGTACATTGTATTTTGGGGCTTTAATGTTAATTTTATGGAGAATAAGGTTGTGTTAATATTTCACTTATTAACCAAAATGTTTGGATGAACATTGGTATTTTGGTTTATTTAGTTGAGATTCGTCCATTTATGGTAAAAAACTTGGTTTTTGTACTTATCATGACAGCAAACCTGCACACTCTTTTCCCATGTTAATCATATGGAGAATAGGCAAACTCCTTTACTTATGGACAGATATTGATGAAACTTAGTATATGGCTTTATATGGTCGAAAAAAATTATTGCTAAAAACCTACTTTCAGTGTTCTCCATAACAGCATATCTGCATACTCTTTCCCTATATTTAGAGCAGGCTGATGTGAACATATACTCCCCCCCCCCCGTGGGAATTTTTGACGTATACATTTTTGTGTTTGTATTGACATGTACTTTATGGTTTTAGGTGTTTGACACTTAAAAATTACAGCGTATCCCGAAAAATACGAAAAAATCATGAAAAATATAAAATCTACAATCATCATTAAAATTATTCAGTTTCAAAAATCTTTTGACCGAAAACACTAACAGTTTTCTTGGACAATTTTATTAATTAATGGGTCGTTATAAAGCTCTCTATTTAAATATTTCCAAATAATTATGAATTTTCTTTTAATATTTATGGCGAAAAAGTGAAATAACTTGTTTTATATACAGTGTGGTTGAAAAGTCCCGGAACGGTGAAATATATTTTTTTACCAATATAGATAAAGTTACAATACTTGGTATATCAATAATTGCCATAAATGTCTACTGTGTTAACCCATTAAAGCCCATGGTCCCCATCTGGGACTTTAAGAATTAAGACTGGAGTAAAATTTTATATGGCATCATTAGAATGAATTTAATTGACATTTTGGATTGAAAATATGATTATCTTTCGTATTTCAAAGCCGTAATGGCACACACACAGTTAACAGTAGTAAAAAGTAGCAAAATCAGTGTTGACCAAGGTGCAACTCTCAAAGAATCAACCGATCCCGTCAACTTCCACGCAAGCCTGCCACCGTTTATTTAACGTGGGCCCTCCCACCAACGTTACCACAGATCGGCTAACCCTTTAAGAGTTGCACCACCAGGTCAGGGTTTGGTCGTGAGCGGATTCGAACCCGCGCCGACGCAGACTTTTAAAAAACTTTAAAGTTTTTTTACTATTAAAAAACTTTTTTTTAATAGTAAAAAAGTTACTATTAAAAAAAAGTTATTACTATTATCACTTTTTTTTAAGGGGGATGGCCCACGAGGAGTCAGACAAAATTCCTAAATAGCTGCATAGGTCAAGTTTGGTATCAAATTAAAGGTCCCAATTAGCAGAGTACAATGCCGCAAACCCGACGTTAAAATGTTGGGTATAAAGAAAGTTATTGCATTTTAAAGTTTTACCCATATATTTTAATGGAAACTTTGTTTTCCTGCCATTTCCGTTTCGGTCATCCATTTGAAGTCTAGTTTGCAACTTCCACGCAAGCCTGCCACCGTTTATTTAACGTGGGCCCTCCCACCAACGTTACCACAGATCGGCTAACCCTTTAAGAGTTGCACCACCAGGTCAGGGTTTGGTCGTGAGCGGATTCGAACCCGCGCCGATGCAGACATCCTGGCCAAGGATGCCTACGCCTTAGCCATCTGAGCTATCACGACCGGCAGCCTAGACACGAGAATTAGGGTTATGAACAGTGCGCGCCCCTAGCGGAGCAGACTGTAGGCGTTATCACTTTTTTACGGGGGATTATTATCCCCGTAAAAAAGTTATTATTAAAAAAAAGTTATTACTATTATCACTTTTTTTTAAGGGGGATGGCCCACAAGGAGTCAGACAAAATTCCTAAATAGCTGCATAGGTCAAGTTTGGTATCAAATTAAAGGTCCCAATTAGCAGAGTACAATGCCGCAAACCCGACGTTAAAATGTTGGGTATAAAGAAAGTTATTGCATTTTAAAATTTTACCCATATATTTTAATGGAAACTTTGTTTTCCTGCCATTTCCGTTTCGGTCATCCATTTGAAGTCTAGTTTGCTGCATTGTACTCTGCTATGTGAGACCTTTAATTTGATACCAAACTCGAACTATGCTGCCGCTTAAAAATTTTGTCTGACTTCTCGTAGGCCATCTTTTCTTGGTTTTCTGGAATATGCTGTAATTTTAAAAAAGGCAAACAACCGAATTTTTAATCTAGTAGGAAATACAAAAAAAAAGTATAAGTCATAAATTCCCACAGGGGGAGGGTTTCATATTGGCGGCTCATGGTCTATTATAATAAGTAGAATAGACATTTATTTCCCTATTTATGAGCATGTGATTAACTTTCGTTTACAGGTTCATCCGGCCAAAATTAATATTACGCCCCTTTCACACATCACGGTTTTGCCCATAAGATTCAAAATCGCACGGAGGACATTCCAATAGAATCTTATGAGACCTTACACACAGTTACATAACGTTTAGAACCTTTTGAAATCCTGCATAAATGTACGTATACAAGTTAATGAGTAGGCCTAGTTATGTTTCAAGAGGCACAGCAACTTATTACACGTTGTAAAAGAGTAAATTACATAAAAATCAAGCGGAATTCAAGAAACGTCTGATCAGCAAGATTGGAAACTTTCTTTTAATGAATCGAGTCAGCAATTTCAATAAGCAACGAAGAAAAGGAATTCGGTTTCTTTGTAATACGTTGTGAGACTTGGCACATTGTGTATAAGACATATTTTACACACTCAACACAAACTATGAAAAAAAAATAACTAACAATGTAATTTATAATTATTTATGTAATTTATTTTTAAGTTCGTAACTCTTGTAAATGCGTTCTTTAAAAATGTCTTTCCTTTTTTAGCGAATTTCCCATACGGAAGAAGCTAATACCGTAGATCTCATGGTAAGACCTACACCAGGGACAATGTTACTTTTTTGTTTTGAGGTGCCCAGAGACCAAAAATAAGAGTCATTAAATTCGATATATAAAATTTGATATATATGTGTATGGTGTGTGTCCCTAGACACGATAACTCTCGTAAAAACGGCCCGATGGAGACCAAATTTGGTAAAGATGGTAAACCAGATACATTCACCTATCGGAAGGGGTAGTTTTTGGGGGTTTTGTAAATTGGGTTTTTGCATTTTTTCCATGTGAAATAAAATAAATTTTTTTATTTTTACCACTGAATTTACCTAAAAAACACAAAATTTAGTACTTCGAAGCTTTGCTCTACCTCCATTGGTGACCGAGATATTCAAAAGTCTAAAGACGGTACATTGTATTTTGGGGCTTTAATGTTAATTTTATGGAGAATAAGGTTGTGTTAATATTTCACTTATTAACCAAAATGTTTGGATGAACATTGGTATTTTGGTTTATTTAGTTGAGATTCGTCCATTTATGGTAAAAAACTTGGTTTTTTGTACTTATCATGACAGCAAACCTGCACACTCTTTTCCCATGTTTAATCATATGGAGAATAGGCAAACTCCTTTACTTATGGACAGATATTGATGAAACTTAGTATATGGCTTTATATGGTCGAAAAAAATTATTGCTAAAAACCTACTTTCAGTGTTCTCCATAACAGCATATCTGCATACTCTTTCCCTATATTTAGAGCAGGCTGATGTGAACATATACTCCCCCCCCCCCCCGTGGGAATTTTTGACGTATACATTTTTGTGTTTGTATTGACATGTACTTTATGGTTTTAGGTGTTTTGACACTTAAAAATTACAGCGTATCCCGAAAAATACGAAAAAATCATGAAAAATATAAAATCTACAATCATCATTAAAATTATTCAGTTTCAAAAATCTTTTGACCGAAAACACTAACAGTTTTCTTGGACAATTTTATTAATTAATGGGTCGTTATAAAGCTCTCTATTTAAATATTTCCAAATAATTATGAATTTTCTTTTAATATTTATGGCGAAAAAGTGAAATAACTTGTTTTATATACAGTGTGGTTGAAAAGTCCCGGAACGGTGAAATATATTTTTTACCAATATAGATAAAGTTACAATACTTGGTATATCAATAATTGCCATAAATGTCTACTGTGTTAACCCATTAAAGCCCATGGTCCCCATCTGGGACTTTAAGAATTAAGACTGGAGTAAAATTTTATATGGCATCATTAGAATGAATTTAATTGACATTTTGGATTGAAAATATGATTATCTTTCGTATTTCAAAGCCGTAATGGCACACACACAGTTAACAGTAGTAAAAAGTAGCAAAATCAGTGTTGACCAAGGTGCAACTCTCAAAGAATCAACCGATCCCGTCAACTTCCACGCAAGCCTGCCACCGTTTATTTAACGTGGGCCCTCCCACCAACGTTACCACAGATCGGCTAACCCTTTAAGAGTTGCACCACCAGGTCAGGGTTTGGTCGTGAGCGGATTCGAACCCGCGCCGACGCAGACATCCTGGCCAAGGATGCCTACGCCTTAGCCATCTGAGCTATCACGACCGGCAGCCTAGACACGAGAATTAGGGTTATGAACAGTGCGCGCCCCTAGCGGAGCAGACTGTAGGCCGTTGGTATGCGAGTTCGCTACGAGAGCGCAGCACTAAGCCACCGCACTAAATTTAAAAGAAATAATTTGGCATTAAATGGGTTAAACTATTATCACTTTTTTACGGGGGATTATTATCCCCCGTAAAAAAGTTACTATTAAAAAAAAGTTATTACTATTATCACTTTTTTTTAAGGGGGATGGCCCACGAGGAGTCAGACAAAATTCCTAAATAGCTGCATAGGTCAAGTTTGGTATCAAATTAAAGGTCCCAATTAGCAGAGTACAATGCCGCAAACCCGACGTTAAAATGTTGGGTATAAAGAAAGTTATTGCATTTTAAAGTTTTACCCATATATTTTAATGGAAATATATGGAACCTTTTGAAATCCTGCATAAATGTACGTATACAAGTTAATGAGTAGGCCTAGTTATGTTTCAAGAGGCACAGCAACTTATTACACGTTGTAAAAGAGTAAATTACATAAAAATCAAGCGGAATTCAAGAAACGTCTGATCAGCAAGATTGGAAACTTTCTTTTAATGAATCGAGTCAGCAATTTCAATAAGCAACGAAGAAAAGGAATTCGGTTTCTTTGTAATACGTTGTGAGACTTGGCACATTGTGTATAAGACATATTTTACACACTCAACACAAACTATGAAAAAAAAAATAACTAACAATGTAATTTATAATTATTTATGTAATTTATTTTTAAGTTCGTAACTCTTGTAAATGCGTTCTTTAAAAATGTCTTTCCTTTTTTAGCGAATTTCCCATACGGAAGAAGCTAATACCATGTTACTTTTTTGTTTTGAGGTGCCCAGAGACCAAAAATAAGAGTCATTAAATTCGATATATAAATTTGATATATATGTGTATGGTGTGTGTCCCTAGACACGATAACTCTCGTAAAAACGGCCCGATGGAGACCAAATTTGGTAAAGATGGTAAACCAGATACATTCACCTATCGGAAGGGGTAGTTTTGGGGGTTTTGTAAATTGGGTTTTTGCATTTTTCCATGTGAAATAAAATAAATTTTTTTATTTTTACCACTGAATTTACCTAAAAAAACACAAAATTTAGTACTTCGAAGCTTTGCTCTACCTCCATTGGTGACCGAGATATTCAAAAGTCTAAAGACGGTACATTGTATTTTGGGGCTTTAATGTTAATTTTATGGAGAATAAGGTTGTGTTAATATTTCACTTATTAACCAAAATGTTTGGATGAACATTGGTATTTTGGTTTATTTAGTTGAGATTCGTCCATTTATGGTAAAAAACTTGGTTTTTGTACTTATCATGACAGCAAACCTGCACACTCTTTTCCCATGTTAATCATATGGAGAATAGGCAAACTCCTTTACTTATGGACAGATATTGATGAAACTTAGTATATGGCTTTATATGGTCGAAAAAAATTATTGCTAAAAAACCTACTTTCAGTGTTCTCCATAACAGCATATCTGCATACTCTTTCCCTATATTTAGAGCAGGCTGATGTGAACATATACTCCCCCCCCCCGTGGGAATTTTTGACGTATACATTTTTGTGTTTGTATTGACATGTACTTTATGGTTTTAGGTGTTTGACACTTAAAAATTACAGCGTATCCGAAAAATACGAAAAAATCATGAAAAATATAAAATCTACAATCATCATTAAAATTATTTCAGTTTCAAAAATCTTTTGACCGAAAACACTAACAGTTTTCTTGGACAATTTTATTAATTAATGGGTCGTTATAAAGCTCTCTATTTAAATATTTCCAAATAATTATGAATTTTCTTTTAATATTTATGGCGAAAAAGTGAAATAACTTGTTTTATATACAGTGTGGTTGAAAAGTCCCGGAACGGTGAAATATATTTTTTACCAATATAGATAAAGTTACAATACTTGGTATATCAATAATTGCCATAAATGTCTACTGTGTTAACCATTAAAGCCCATGGTCCCCTGGGACTTTAAGAATTAAGACTGGAGTAAAATTTTATATGGCATCATTAGAATGATTTAATTGACATTTTGGATTGAAAATATGATTATCTTTCGTATTTCAAAGCCGTAATGGCACACACACAGTTAACAGTAGTAAAAGTAGCAAAATCAGTGTTGACCAAGGTGCAACTCTCAAAGAATCAACGATCCCGTCAACTTCCACGCAAGCCTGCCACCGTTTATTTAACGTGGGCCCTCCCACCAACGTTACCACAGATCGGCTAACCCTTTAAGAGTTTGCCCACACCAGGTCAGGGTTTGGTCGTGAGCGGATTCGAACCCGCGCCGACGCAGACATCCTGGCCAAGGATGCCTACGCCTAGCCATCTGAGCTATCACGACCGGCAGCCTAGACACGAGAATTAGGGTTATGAACAGTGCGCGCCCCTAGCGGAGCAGACTGTAGGCCGTTGGTATGCGAGTTCGCTACGAGAGCGCAGCACTAAGCCACCGCACTAAATTTAAAAGAAATAATTTGGCATTAAATGGTGTTAAACTATTATCACTTTTTTACGGGGGATTATTATCCCCCGTAAAAAAAGTTACTATTAAAAAAAGTTATTACTATTATCACTTTTTTTTTAAGGGGGATGGCCCACGAGGAGTCAGACAAAATTCCTAAATAGCTGCATAGGTCAAGTTGGTATCAAATTAAAGGTCCCAATTAGCAGAGTACAATGCCGCAAACCCGACGTTAAAATGTTGGGTATAAAGAAAGTTATTGCATTTTAAAGTTTTACCCATATATTTTAATGGAAACTTTGTTTTCCTGCCATTTCCGTTTCGGTCATCCATTTGAAGTCTAGTTTGCAACTTCCACGCAAGCCTGCCACCGTTTATTTAACGTGGGCCCTCCCACCAAACGTTACCACAGATCGGCTAACCCTTTAAGAGTTGCACCACCAGGTCAGGGTTTGGTCGTGAGCGGATTCGAACCCGCGCCGATGCAGACATCCTGGCCAAGGATGCCTACGCCTTAGCCATCTGAGCTATCACGACCGGCAGCCTAGACACGAGAATTAGGGTTATGAACAGTGCGCACCCCTAGCGGAGCAGACTGTAGGCGTTATCACTTTTTTACGGGGGATTATTATCCCCCGTAAAAAAGTTACTATTAAAAAAAGTTACTATTATGGTAAAAAAACTTGGTTTTTGTACTAATCATGACAGCAAACCTGCACACTCTTTTCCCATGTTAATCATATGGAGAATAGGCAAACTCCTTTACTTATGGACAGATATTGATGAAACTTAGTATATGGCTTTATATGGTCGAAAAAAAATTATTGCTAAAAACCTACTTTCAGTGTTCTCCATAACAGCATATCTGCATACTCTTTCCCTATATTTAGAGCAGGCTGATGTGAACATATACTCCCCCCCCCCCGTGGGAATTTTTGACGTATACATTTTTGTGTTTGTATTGACATGTACTTTATGGTTTTAGGTGTTTGACACTTAAAAATACAGCGTATCCCGAAAAATACGAAAAAATCATGAAAAATATAAAATCTACAATCATCATTAAATTATTCAGTTTCAAAAATCTTTTGACCGAAAACACTAACAGTTTTCTTGGACAATTTATTAATTAATGGGTCGTTATAAAGCTCTCTATTAAATAATTCCAAATAATTATGAATTTTCTTTTAATATTTATGGCGAAAAAGTGAAATAACTTGTTTTATATACAGTGTGGTTGAAAAGTACCGGAACGGTGAAATATATTTTTTACCAATATAGATAAAGTTACAATACTTGGTATATCAATAATTGCCTTAAATGTCTACTGTGTTAACCCATTAAAGCCCATGGTCCCCATCTGGGACTTTAAGAATTAAGACTGGAGTAAAATTTTATATGCATCATTAGAATGAATTTAATTGACATTTTGGATTGAAAATATGATTATCTTTCGTATTTCAAAGCCGTAATGGCACACACACAGTTAACAGTAGTAAAAAGTAGCAAAATCAGTGTTGACCAAGGTGCAACTCTCAAGAATCAACCGATCCCGTCAACTTCCACGCAAGCTGCCACCGTTTATTTAACGTGGGCCCTCCCACCAACGTTACCACAGATCGGCTAACCCTTTAAGAGTTGCACCACCAGGTCAGGGTTTGGTCGTGAGCGGATTCGAACCCGCGCCGACGCAGACATCCTGGCCAAGGATGCCTACGCCTTAGCCATCTGAGCTATCACGACCGGCAGCCTAGACACGAGAATTAGGGTTATGAACAGTGCGCGCCCCTAGCGGAGCAGACTGTAGGCCGTTGGTATGCGAGTTCGCTACGAGAGCGCAGCACTAAGCCACCGCACTAAATTTAAAAGAAATAATTTGGCATTAAATGGGTTAAACTATTATCACTTTTTTACGGGGGATTATTATCCCCCGTAAAAAAGTTACTATTAAAAAAAAGTTATACTATTATCACTTTTTTTTAAGGGGGATGGCCCACGAGGAGTCAGACAAAATTCCTAAATAGCTGCATAGGTCAAGTTTGGTATCAAATTAAAGGTCCCAATTAGCATCATTAGAATGAATTTAATTGACATTTTGGATTGAAAATATGATTATCTTTCGTATTTCAAAGCCGTAATGGCACACACACAGTTAACAGTAGTAAAAAGTAGCAAAATCAGTGTTGACCAAGGTGCAACTCTCAAAGAATCAACCGATCCCGTCAACTTCACGCAAGCCTGCCACCGTTTATTTAACGTGGGCCCTCCCACCAACCTACCACAGATCGGCTAACCCTTTTAAGAGTTGCACCACCAGGTCAGGGTTTGGTCGTGAGCGGATTCGAACCCGCGCCGACGCAGACATCCTGGCCAAGGATGCCTACGCCTTAGCCATCTGAGCTATCACGACCGGCAGCCTAGACACGAGAATTAGGGTTATGAACAGTGCGCGCCCCCTAGCGGAGCGGACTGTAGGCCGTTGGTATGCGAGTTCGCTACGAGAGCGCAGCACCTAAGCCACCGCACTAAATTTAAAAGAAATAATTTGGCAATAAAATGGGTTAAACTATTAACACTTTTTTAACGGGGGATTATTATCCCCCGTAAAAAAGTTACTATTAAAAAAAGTTATTACTATTATCACTTTTTTTAAGGGGGATGGCCCACGAGGAGTCAGACAAAATTCCTAAATAGCTGCATAGGTCAAGTTTGGTATCAAATTAAAGGTCCCAATTAGCATCATTAGAATGAATTTAATTGACATTTTGGATTGAAAATTGATTATCTTTCGTATTTCAAAGCCGTAATGGCACACACACAGTTAACAGTAGTAAAAAGTAGCAAAATCAGTGTTGACCAAGGTGCAACTCTCAAAGAATCAACCGATCCCGTCAACTTCCACGCAAGCCTGCCACCGTTTATTTAACGTGGGCCCTCCCACCAACGTTACCACAGATCGGCTAACCCTTTAAGAGTTTGCACCACCAGGTCAGGGTTTGGTCGTGAGCGATTCGAACCCGCGCCGACGCAGACATCCTGGCCAAGGATGCCTACGCCTTAGCCATCTGAGCTATCACGACCGGCAGCCTAGACACGAGAATTAGGGTTATGAACAGTGCGCGCCCCTAGCGGAGCAGACTGTAGGCCGTTGGTATGCGAGTTCGCTACGAGAGCGCAGCACTAAGCCACCGCACTAAATTTAAAAGAAATAATTTGGCATTAAATGGGTTAAACTATTATCACTTTTTTACGGGGGATTATTATCCCCGTAAAAAAGTTACTATTAAAAAAAAGTTATTACTATTATCACTTTTTTTTAAGGGGATGGCCCACGAGGAGTCAGACAAAATTCCTAAATAGCTGCATAGGTCAAGTTTGGTATCAAATTAAAGGTCCCAATTAGCATCATTAGAACGAATTTAAATT
>JAQYXR010001165.1:0-40080 GCA_030545055.2 Neoaliturus tenellus | reverse complement strand
AGCCTTTATAGTCCTTTTAAAACTTTTGAACAAACAGACAAAGGAGGCCTTATAAAACAAAGGAGCGTAGTGAAAGGCATCCATTCTGTATTCCGTTCAAACTTATACCTGAACACCTGATTCTCTTGCTGCAGTTTCCTGCCTTGAGCTACTCAAACTAGGGTTGTGAAAATTTGAGTGTAATAGATTGATTTTAAAATGTTAAAGCTACTTTTTCTAAGCGTTATGTTATCACGAGAACCACATTTTTTTCTTTTATTCCACATATATTTTATAACTTGGAAATACGTTTTAATTTGTAAAGTTATTTGTAAAAAAAAGTTAGTTATTATAAAATGAATTCCTTGGCAAGAGCTTAACCAAACTATCGTCCAGCGATCAATACATTTCTGGTAATTCAAAATGGCTAATGAACAATTATTTTTTTTATTTCTGATGAGGTGGTAACAAAAAGACTGATGAGCAATAGCAGAGATGACGCCATACTGATACTGTTAGAGGCAACCAAGTTTTTAAATTCAGGGGAACAGTGGGAACTTGGTATAAAAGTTATATCGATCATGTGATTACTTATACATCAGCAACATACTACTATGAACGAGCCGTGTTTTTGTTGTATATTTTTTATTCTAACGCTCATTAATCTTGAATGGCTTTTGACAAGTGTGAAGTCATCGTTTATCAGAAGTCAAGCCAACATCAGCTTAATGCCGTAGCGGCGTATCTGCATAGATTTCACTGAACCACTTCATCACATGTTTATAATAACCTACATGTCTCGGCGATATCCTTTCTTTGGGCGTGCAAACTGTCAATAAATCAACTCCTCTAGTTTATCTCAAATTTCCATCTAGTTTCAAGTTTACTTTTTTTTATTTCTTATGCTTCACACATAAATCATTTCTGTTAGCAATATTTATCTTAATATTAATTATATTATTAGCGATTTTAATATGCTTTGAATATTTCTGGTGTTACTAGCAAGACAAAGATTTTTTTTCATGATGGATGTGTCATAATTTTGTATCCGTCAGTTTTTTAAGCCATGTCAAATGTGTATTTCTAACTTTGATTAGATTGTAAATTTTTTGTATGTTATCAATGATACAAAATTGAATAATATATTAAGATAACAATGATGTTAATTCAAATCGTGGAATGTGTGACCACTATATGGTTTCCATAGATTTTTCTTTCAAGGCCCACTCACCCCCAGTAGTAAATCAACGTAAAGAGAGTTTGTTTTGGCAATGGTGACAGTTTCTTGGGGTGTGACTCTTACGACAATAGCCTTCAAGTGGAAACATTTCACCCCATTTACTACCAACCTTGAAATACAGAAGAAGGAAAGAAATCTTTAAAATAGCGGTTATAGTATCACATCGTCTCAGTGGAAGCTTTTCGTACTACTAATAAAAAAATACTATATGTAGAATCAATCAATGTTTAACTTATTTAAGTAGTTAATTATATGTATTACGTATTTATTAAGTAATTACTTTATCTTTGTATGTCAAAAACGATTGTTTTGAAAGAGCAAAAATCTTTTCAGTTAAACTAGTTCATTACTTGTTTGACACATTACTATCTTTGTAGGTATTAAATACATGTTGGTTAAAAATATCATCGATAATGATTTAAAATTACAATCTTAATGGTTATTTACATGAAATTACGATATTCTGTATGTGAATTTAGATAAAACATTTTACTTGATGCGATGCAGAAACCAGAAATAGAGAAAATGTTTACTACAGGGTTTCTTTTTTTTAAATTCCCCGAGTGAAATATTATGAAAAATGTATAAATAATAAATTATTTAAGTATTTTGCAGGTACCCATTGCACGACTCATTCCAATCGTTCTCAATCCAAGCCGCGGTTTCTGGTTCACTAGGAATCACTTAGGCTACCTAAAAATATTATGTTAAAAGTCTTTGGCTTTCTGTATGAAAAAATGCTTTTACTGTATTTGGCTGTCTTGTTTCTCACCAAATGGCATATGTGCCTATGGGGTTGACAGTAAATGATTATTTAATAATATCAAGCCGTACCCAGTTATGTCTGGCAAAATTATGCATGATTAAATTTGAAATTTGTCATTATACTATTATAAAAGACCTCTACTATTTTCAAAAATTTTATTCAATAAATATATATTTTGTTGTTAATTTATATAAATTGTCAAGGATCCCTTTTAATGTATATATTTTTGTTACAGTTGCGTGTTTCAGCGATTCTAGTTTTATTCTCAGGAAGACAATGCTGTGTGCTAATAATGTGTAAACACTGCGACCTTTTGTTACACTTCCCTTGTTTCTTTTCCCCTGTCTTTTACTTCGCAGTCGTCCTCCCCTTTGCTCTTTCAGTCCAAAACAAACTCAAACAATAAAACACTGGCAACTAATGCAACATATACATTGTTTTTCTGCAATTTTTTGAATGATTTTTCGTCTAAAGTTCTGCATAATTGCGTTCGTTTAATCTATAAAGGCCAACCAAAGAGCATTTTATCCTAAATATGGATTTATAAGACAATCATGTAGCTATGCAAATTAATCAAGTTATTTGCTTTTAAGTTTTAAAACAATTTTTTAAAATTAATATTTAATGTTTTGAATCATAATTTATTATCAATCATATCTGCGACCCTTGTACAGGTGATGGATCATCTGTTATCACAACACCTTAACTGTTATCAGTATAATGTGCTACTGAAGCGCTATCTGTTGTGATTTATCACAACCACTGGAACAGGTGATACCTCCGGGGATGATTTGAGAACTGGGTGAAGATAAATTAATATGACACAAATAAAGAACACTTGAAAAATAAATAAATAAATAAAAAGAAAAGTAAAAATAAAAAGATAGAAAAATATATCAAAGAATGAATGTTACACATGTTACACACATATACACAACGAACATTCAATATGGATAGGATCAGTATTTATTTAAGGTTTCCAATATGATAGTTTTAATCCCAGTTTTTCGGTAATTTTAGTAATTTTTCAATTTCATGTTATGTTCTTTCTGTCAGTCTTCATTCAAGAAACAGCTGGTAGCGGTGGCACGACGAGCTTTCTCCGATTTGGTGGGGAGAGCAGTGCTACCACTCTAAAACTTAAAAAATTTTGCATTGATGCTGGGCGGGTGTTTTAAGAGACACATGTAATTTGCATTTTGCCATTTTGTTATGTAGTATTGAGAGGCCAGCCTTTTGCCACACCACATTAGTTTTAAGAAAATATGTATTAAATTGTTGTTAAATTTTTGTTAGATTTGGACCTCGATGATAAGTAGTTAACTTATCGAGGCCAATATTTGTAATGTCTTGAATTTATAAATAAATAAATAAATAAATAAATGAAAACAATATTGTATTGTTCTCAATATAAGATTATACAAAATTATATAAATGTAAAACTATGAAAAAAAATTAAATTTTTACTCTATGTAACTCTAAAGTATAAAATTCCTACAATCTACTTTAAATTTCACTTAGGCGAATTTTAGACCCCCAAAAGGCTTTTTTATTACTAATTTGATTTTAATAAAATTCTCAGGTTAGATTTTAAGTATTTTAAATTAGGTAATAAACTATAATCGAGCAATTATTTTCAAGAATTAAAAAAGCTTATATTCCAGAATTTTTGAAAGATCATTATTTGTTTAGGCTACATGATTTGACTAATGTAGTTGCTATGATCATTTTATATTCCCCCATCGCAGCTGAGTTGTCGCTGTGTATGCTGAAAACAACATAACCTTTTCTTGTTTATATCTGCTCGCCGTTATGTTACGTTTTTAAATAAAATTTAATTGATATTTTGACAGACCTATTTGTTAAATTAAATAGATCGACACTGATGTTTACTTGTTGAAGTTATAAATTTTACCAAAAGATAGGCATGTTGATGTGGAATGAATTGCTGTCGTACGGAATTATGCGATTAACTAATTTATGGGATACAACTAATATCTGTTTGGGAGAAAGATTTAAATTGAACAACTAATTAGAATGTGTTTTGCCATTGTAGCCTATGTCTCAGGTAACAAAATATGCATTAGGTGTTAAGTAAGCGTAATTCTACAATACTTACATTACTTGATTTTTATTAATTTGCAATCATGGATTTTAATTTGTATTGTTTTTTTCGCTCTACAATCTATTTACCTTTAATATTGTAAGCATAATTATTATTAAGTTACTTGCTTGTTTTGAGGTCTTAGCTAAAATCATTCTTTGTATGTATTTATTTGTAGGCTAGGCCTAGGATGACGCCGGTTGACTTTGGACGGTTAGATGACGTTCCACTCTTCACATTCGAGGAGATGTAAAACCTCCGTTCTCTCCCTAAAGAGCAACAAGGCTCCTGACCCGGACAGGATTTCCAGCAAGGCTTTAAAGAAAGTATTTTCAATTAATGCTGACTTGTTGAGAATGTACAACGCCTGTTTGGTAGAAGGGGTGTTTTCCGGCTCCCAATGGAAAACCGCAAGACTTGTACTGATCAGCAAGGGCAAAGGTGATCCCGAGCTGTCGTCGTCCCACAGGCCTTTCTACACGTTGGACACGGCTGGGAAGCTGTTCGAGTAGCTGATCCGTTCCCGCCTGACCCCGTCAGTATGGCTTCAGAAAGGGACGGTCAACGATTGACGCTATCACCGAAGTCCATGAAGAGCTGTGAAGAGAGCCGAGAGCCACAACCATTTCCCTCGCTGAGTAGTGCTTCTTGTTACGCTTATGTCAAGAATGTCTTTAACTCGGCGAGGTGGGTCGACGATATGTTTGATGCGCCTCGCAAAACCTTTCGCGTCCTGCATATCTGTTGCGACTCATCGAGGATTATCTCCGCTCTCAAAGCCTTATTTACGACACAAGGGACAGAACGTGAACGATGGAAGTCACTTCTGGTGCCGCGAAAGATTCAATACTAGGCCAGGATCTCTGAAACGTTGCCTATGACAGCCGCCTGAGTTCGGAGATGCCTGAGGAAACCACTTTGGTTGGGTACGCCGATGATGTCGCAGTTCTCATTGTCGCACGCAACTTTGAGCTGGCCCAACTTAAGTTGAACCGAGTCGTGCGTATGGTCAACACATGGATGTCCCATCACTTCCTCTCGCTTGCTCTCCGTAAGACGGAGATTGTGATCCTTACGAAGAAGAGGATAGACGCCGTCGTTTTGTTCCGAGTGGGAAGGGAGGTGGTCCAATCAACTCGTGCTTCTAAGTACTTCGGGTTTATGGTGGACACAAAGTTAAGCTGGAGGGATCAGATCTTCCGTACGGTGGACAAGGCCGCTAAGGTAGTCACTTACCTTAGTAGGCTGATGGCCAATTTCGGGGTTCCACGATCCAGCAGAAGACGTCTGTTGATGTCCGCGGTTCAGTTTGTGCTTCTTTATGGAGCAGAGGTGTGGGCAGACGCTCTCGATAAAGAGTAGTACAGGTTGCAACTCGCCTGAGTTCAAAGTCGAGCGGCGCTCGGGGTGTGTTCCGCCTACCGGACGGTGTCCGAGCCTGCCGTCCTGGTGGTCGCCGGAGTTATCCCTGTCAAGCTCTTGGTAGGAGAGAGGAAGGCAATTTATCAGAGACAAGGCGAGATTGGCAAGGACACGGCAAGAACAGAAGAGCGCTCCCGAACCTTCCAGCAGTGGCAACACAACTGAGAGCACGGCACCCGAGGACGATGGACTGCGCGACTTATTAAGCACGTCCAACCATGGGTGGAACGGCGGCCAATTCTTGACAATTCACGGCTATTTTCTGTCGTACCTGAACCGTATGGGCAAGACCGGTTCGTCGGACTGCATTTATTGCCCGGGTGTTCCCGACGATGCGGAACACACATTCTTAAGCTGCCCCCGTTGGGAAGGGTCCCGCCTGAAGTCCACACAAATTTTTGGTGCATTTTCCGTGGACTCGGTCTGCCAAAAGATCCTGGAGGATGAGAGCAACTGTAATTGTTTATCACAATTCGTCCGGGGCATCCTCCTGGAAAAGAAACCCGATCTGGACCGCGAAGTGGCCCAGATCCCTTGATCGAGTGGCTAGATAAGGAGTGAGCCCCACCGGCGTTAGCCAAATTTAGGCCTAGCCTAACGTAATGTGATAAACAATTCCAGGTTAGAATCCTAAAGAGCAAAGGAGGTTTTTTAGTGGGTAAACCCATTTTTTAGGGGAGCCCCACACTACAGGCTTGCCACCTGTGTGCGTAATGCATTTTTCTCACCTCTCCCTCAAAAAAAAAAAAAAAAAAGTATCATAAAAAGCGTCACCTAATAACTTAAAAAGTGAGTAAAAATTCTCGTACGGGACGGACATCGGAGCGTATTCCTATCAAAAAAAGAAAAAAGAAAAAAGAAAATTAAATTCATGGGTAGATCGGAGGAAAATATATATTCCCAAAGAGAAGAATTGTATGAACAATTAATTAAGGTCATTGTTTTGCTTGCAATCTTGAATGTCTTGTTTTTTGCAATTTGTATTTAATATTTATTATTATTGTTATTTTGTGCTTAATATTGTTATGCATGTATATGATTGTAAATGGTTTTAAATCGTTGGAAGAATAAATAAATAAACACGAAGAACTATGACAATCTTTTTATTAAATACACTTTTTGCTCAAATTAAAATTTTATTGAAAATTTTATTAAAAATACCTGAAAATTGCATCACCCCGTGACAACGATAATGACTGTATAAAATAAAATTAAATATCTCATCGTTGAGAATATTTAATTTTTATAAATTTTTTTTATTTATATTTGCAATGCTTAATTATGTGTAGAAAATAAAATGCCGGGAAGCTGTTTAACGAAGCATTTTAGGACAAATGTTTATATCATTTGGTTGTTTGGATTGGCCTGCTTAATAACCTGGAAATTTTGGTAAAGGTGTTAGCTGGACATTCTGTAAATACTAATTGGCATGTATCTCAAGGTGACAGGGTAAGTGTTTTTCTTCTCCCCTTCAATGTAAACCAAACATCACTCACGTAAAAGTAATGGCATACTTTCTTGTCACTGAAAACACTCTAAAGTGGTACTGTGTAATTTACTTGTAATTATCTATACTATGCATGTAAAATCGATAAAGGGGCAAGTAATTATACTAACAAATTGTTTATAAGCTTGCATACGCAATTACGAACTAATACAGAAATATTTAAAAGTCATTCCAATTTATATCTTGTGAAAATATATTTTCTAATTAAAACTGAAACTTTAGAAATGATGGTTATTCCGACATACATATTATGTTTGCAATCAAAAACGAGGATGTATTTGAAATGATGAAGCCTAACATTAAATGAAGCCCTCCACATTCATCTGCTAACTACGTGTCTTGGTGCATTGCTGTTATATAACTGAAGCTGAGGTCTATAAAGAAAAAAAAATTAAAAACCGTTTTCTTGCGTGAAAAAAATTAAACTCGTTCTTAATGTTTCTTGATAGATGTCGAGTGTTCTTTTTATTCTCTGGGTACAATGTAATCAACTTACAAATTATTTACCAGCATGTCCTAGAAATATAATTTTATAACTAACTTTTGTCATATATTAAATGAACTACTTAAAACTACTAATGAACCTAGTGAAATACAACAAGTAAGTAGAAAGTACAATAGAAATACAATAAATACAATACAAATGAAATACAATAGAAAGTAGTTCAATCGCCATTCTTTTTAATATGTTGTACAGGGGCTCGGGGTGCAAGGGGGAAGGGCCTATATGGCCTGGGAAAGAGAAATCGTATTTAACTGGCATGTGATCCAAATATGTCCAGCACACCTCTTCTTATCGTCAAAATGATCAGAGCGTGACTACAGAGTTCTCCTGTGTCTATCGAAAGATTCTCACGTTAGAGTTTGTGAGCAGCTTTAATTGCCATTGTCTTGACAAACAGGTTAAACTGAACCAAGTTGTAAAGGCAATCCAGGAAGTCCCCGAACTGGGGCTTAGAACACCCTTGACAAAGTGGCGAGTCTTTGCACTCTAGCCACCGCCGACCCCGGGAACAGCTTGTTTGGTGGACCTACATTGAGAGAACAGAGTACAGAGACTTGATTTCCTCTTCAAAAGCTAGGTATAATATAGATACGGATTATTTAGAACTTGCCAAACCCCTTCACAGAAACTAACTTACTTTAATCGTTCTAATTTAGTACAATAAGAAACTATGAATAATTCCTGGGGTTATTCGATGACAGATTTTAAATGTGCAATGTAGATTTTTAAAAATTGATTCAATAAATTAGTTTGCAGATGTTTCATATGCCTGTTTGTGTACATGTGTTGTCCAACACCCACCGATGCATAGCATATGAGGGCGTGTTTGTTCGATCCCGCAGTATCGGTTAGTTGGTGATTGTTGTCTCTAAATTATTGGACAGTTTGAGGCACGTCACTTCTATAGCGGTTTTTATATTGATTTCAGCTTCTTTCATAGTGCATTTTGAAGTGCAAAAAATTATAATTGATGATTAAAAGAATTATGAATTCTCTAGTACATGTTTTACTTTAAATTGAAGGTATAAACAGATTGTTTCTAAAATATATCAATTTTTGTTAGAAACTACATTAAAAAATTTGTTATGATTTAGACTTTTAGTTTTACATAAAGATTTCAGTCATGTGTATTAAAAATTTGAAATTAATTGTCTTTCTGATATTATTAATATATTTATTGGACAAGAAGATATCTACAAACATTTATCAAAAATTTCTTTTGACCGATCGAATTTAATTAGTTGCAATTACAATACATAATTTTACCATTAAAAAATTATATGTTTAATTACGAGTTTATTTGACTCATAGATAATTGGATTTTAAGTAATTAATTTGTACACATTATATATGGAATGTAATTTTAAACACCTTACACAGATTTTTATACCTTATTTGAATCCTATGTTGAATTTATGGATTGATTTTAAAGGAATTCTGATAATAAATACGATTTTAGTGTGGTTAATAAAAGTAATTTATTCATGAATTTTTAAAGAAAAAAATTATTAAACACGAAAATAAACAATATGTAAAGTTTAAAATCAGGAGTCAAAGAAAAATACGAGTATATTTATTTCTTCTGGTCTAATATAAAAAAATTGCTAAATCAACTGATCCAGTAATGAAGGAAAGTGGTTCGTTAGGCAATATCGTCTTTCATTAAGGGGGTAGTTTTAAAAATAATTTAATAATGAACAGAAATAATGTTGCTAACATGACAAATTAATAGCATTTTCGACTTAATAATGTTTTTGTAGTATTAACTATATTTGAAATATAATGTTATTTAATAATTTAATTTTCTCCATTCCATGATTAGGTAGTGAGAGTTTACTCCATTCAGTGAAATAATAGTAATTCCTAGTAGGACCTACCATACCACCTTTCATAAATAGTAACCTGGGGGCTTAGCATTTGCCTCATTTTCCGAGCATTTGCATTAAACTCAAACAGTAATATTCTTTATTACCCTAAATGAACAGTGCAAATAGGCATTTTTCTTGTTCAAGACGAGCTCGTTCGCTCCGCTCACTCGCCTCTCATGCTCTTTCATTGTAAGCTTACGGGTGCTGCACTCTTGTGTATATTTGTTTAAACGCATGAATCTGTAACACGTGGATTCTAATGATTTAGCTAACAGCTGTTTTCATCATTCTTACTAATTCTTTTGTTTTTATATTCAAATGTAATTCTACATATTGATTATTTGTTTTATACTTTTGCATAGCTTTTATTTATCTAAACATTCATAACCAGCAGTATGAAGTGTGATTAAAAAAAAATAAAAATAACTTTACCATACAGTAATAACATTTAATAACTAACTGGCTGACATGCAAAACCACGTGTTTATACTGGAACACGTGGTCTGCACTTTGGCAGTTGAGTTGTTAAGACTGATGTTTTCATTATTTCTTTGTTTTGATTTTTAATTCCATAAGACCAATGTTAAAATTGTTTAAATCCTGTTTTATAGTTTGAAGTTAAAAAAAATTATCCAAGGAAAGTTTTAATAGTGTTTACATTTTTTGAAGAAGACTCTTAAAAGTATTTACAGAAAATCCCTTTTTTATGTTTTGTTTCATTTACTTTGCAAAAAAGTAAAACTAAAAAATCCTCTTACGAAAAATACATCGAATTTAATAGTTTGATAAAGAACCAACAATAAATTTGAAAGAAGCATATTTTAAAAACTTGTCCAAACGATTCGGTGAAACATTTTTTTACTACTAGTATTAACACCTATATTCCAAAATAAGTTATCAGTACTTTCAAACTTATTTAGTATCAGTTAAGCAAATAAACTATAAATAAACAGTATCTTTCTCCATAAAATCAACGCTGGATATTTGAAAGTGATTTTGTCAGAGTCCTGAGTTCGAATCCACATAAATCCTTAAATCCTTGGTAAAAACAACTTCAGGTATCCAATGATAAAGTTTTGAAATAGGTTCAAAGTTGTAGAGACTTTCTCTTAACAATACTTTTTTTGTATTGACATATCTTTTGCTTATGGCATATTATGGACTTATAACAACACATTTGTCTTATGGCATCATAATCTGGGGAAAATGTGCTGACACTGAATTTAAAAGACTATTCAAACTACAAAAAAAGCTTTAAGAATAATGTTTAAATTAAGAAAAAATCAGTCATGTAAAGACACCTTTAAAAGGGTGGGGTTGTTAACACTGCCCTGTATTTATATTTTGGAAACAACAATTTATGCCAGATTTAAATGTAAATTAACTAAGGGCAGTGATATCCATCAATATAATACTCGATTTCATCAAAATTTCAGACCTCAACAACTTAGATTGAATATTAGTCAAAATTTACCATGTAATGCTAGTGATAAATATTTGAATTTATTACCAGACTGCATAATAAATGAACAAAACTTAAGACCATTTAAAAATAAATTAAAAATTTTTTTAGTTGAAAACGCCTTTTATAGTGTTGGTGAATTTATGGATCATTGTCAAAATACATAAACCAAATTTCTTTTTAAACTGGGTTAAAGTATATGGCAGGTATTTCGGAGTTATGGAATTAAACTAAGTTAAACACATAAATTACTAACTTATATTAGAAACATTTGAATTTGAGTTTGTCATAACAAAATTATTGTATCGTTAACATTGCTTCCAACTTATTAATTGTTGTAATAGCAATAAAAAGATTATTATTATTATTATTATTATTATCATCATCATTTTCTTAATGGAGACAAAAGAGAGTAGAAACGATTCCTTGGTGTCAGCCCAGTTACATATTATTATTCGGTAAGTTTGCTGGTCTGAAAAGCCTTTCCAATTTGTGAGTCCATCATTCTCTCCTCTCCCTCAAAGGAGGAGAACACGTACCGTCACGGACAGTAAACCTCCCATCCCCTCGTGAAGGTCTGTGTTTCGTTAGCGTCCCCCGGGCTTGAAGTTCCATCCGGGTGGTGATGTTCTTCTGTTTGTTTGGGATGCTGGGTAAACAAAGCAAACATTAACATTAATCTAAAAACAATCATGAAATATATTTTTATACAGTTTTTTTTTCGAATATCATGGTTAGTGGATTCAATTTAACTAATTTGTTGGGAAATTTTATACAGCAATTTTATACAGCCTTATAAACTGCAATTCATAATTTAAGATTTTAAAAGAAGAGGAAATAAAAATAAACAACTACTTTCCTCCTTTATAAATAATTAAATTAGTATTTTGTAAATAGCAGTAGAATGTGTAAAACAAACCTTTTATGTAGAATCGGGAATCACTCATTTTTTAGCCACTGAAGTAATGTCAGTGATTATCTCCCTATGGTCTTAATGTTGCATTTTATGTATGAGGAAGTAAGTAGAACAAAATGATTTAAGACCCGTTTTAATGGCTTACAATTATATTATACAGATTCCATTTTACTAATACATTATCATTACAATCAATTACAAGTAGGTACCCAACAATATCGCAATATTTTACACGGATATAACATTTTAATTTAACGAGTTGCAAGTAACCTAATTCATCATATAATAATTGTATTATGAGAATTATACTTCACTTTTACTGTACGGTTCGATGTATCTATACAAAAGTAACGGTAACAATAGGAGGGATACAAAAGATCACTACACTTGACGCCTCGAATGCGAGAACAATGTCATTCTGGTACTTCAGATGTCATTTCATCGTAACGGGTCACGTATTTTATACACCCATATACAATAACAGTTATGAAATTTAAAGTTTCATAAATCAAACACTTATAATTTTAAATGATTTTGTAATGCACCAATTTTGGGGTTTTAATGTTATTATTGTCAATTAATTGTTTTTGGCGATTAAAAATTAAATATACAGTTTTAATGCGTTTTCACTGAGCTAATAAAAGTAATAGCTAAAAATTTAAACATTTATAATGAGCTTGTAAATGTAAATAAAGTAGTGGTATTGTTATTAAGCCACAAATTTATTTATATTGTTCGTTTGTATATATTTTTTGACAAGTACAGAAACTCTCAATCTAGATTTTTTTAAGTATAGAATTCCCGTTTATTTCGCACGCACTGAGTAAAAATATAAATTGGAATAATTATAATAAAATTAACTATTATTTATATAATTTTATAATTATTAATTATATACTACAGTCTTCCACACTTTCTATTCATATAGAAATATGGTAGCATGTGTGGTTTCAAATTGTACGACAAAGATTAAAGTTACTTTAATAGTTCTTTGAAAACTTCTGAACAAACAGACAAAGGAGACCTTATAAAACAAAGGAGCGTAGTGAAAGGCATCCATTCTGTATTCAGTTCAAACGTATACCTGAACACCTGATTCTCTTGCTGCAGTTTCCAGCCTTGAGCTACTCAAACTAGGGCTGTTTAAATTTGAACCTGATAGGTTGATTTTAAAATCTTATAACTATTATTTAAGTTTTCTGTTAAATTATAATCAGACATTTTTTATTTTTAGTATCTAAAAATAGTTCATAGCTGAGAAATGAGTTTTTATACTAAGCCCTTTTCTTAAAATATATAACGAGAATTCTCTGAGCTATTTAATGAAAGCAAACTCCTAATGGCAAGAGCTTAGCTAAACTATCTTCCCTTGATGAATACGTTGCTTGTATATATAATTGCTAATAAACGATTCTCTTCCTTTTCTTATGAGGTGACAAAAAGACTGAGCAATACCAGAGATAACACCAAACTGTTATAGGCTATCAAGTCTTAACATTTAGGGGTGCAGAAAAACTTGGTACATAATTGCTATCAATCATTTGATGACTTGTACACCAGCAAAATACTACTATGAACAAGCCGTGCTTTGTGTTATATATATTTTTTATGATAAACCTCATTAATCTAGAACGGCGTTAGACAAGTGTGAAGTTACCGTTTATCATAAATAGCGCCAACATCAGCTTAATGCTCTAGCAGCCTTTATGCATGGATTGCACTGAACCATCTAATCATGTCTTCATAATAACCCACATGTCTCAGCGAGATCCTTACAATTTCGCTTGGCGTGAAAACTGTCAATAAAGCAACTCCATCTAGTTTAAATTACATCTAGTTACAAATTTTTTTATTTCTCACGCTTCCTACATAAATTATTTCTGTTAGTACTAATTATCTTAAAGCAAATGATAATATTTGCCATTTTAATATGATTTTACTATTTCTGGGTTTACTGGCAACACATGCAATTTCTTTTTCTAGGATGGATGTTTTTAAGCTACATCAAATGGATAACTTTAAATTTGATGAGATTGTGACTTTTTTATGTTATCAATGGCCAATAACTGAATAATAAATTAAAGAGAACAATAGTACAGTATAACTTCAAATATTAGGTCTGGCAAATCGTAGAAAGTTTGACCACTATACGACTCCCATAAATTTTTCTTTCAAGGGCCACTCACCCCCAGTAGTAAATCAACGTAAAGAGAGTTTGTTTTGGCAATGGTGACAGTTTCTTGGGGTGTGACTCTTACGACAATACTCTTCAAGTGGAAACATTTCACCCAATTTACTACCAACCTTGAAATACAGAAGAAGGACCTCAAAGAGAGCTTAAACATAGTGGTTATTGTATTTTTGTCTCAAAAGAGACTTTTGTATTAATAAATAAAAAAAAATAAAATACTAGGAGTAGAATAAATCTAACACGTTTAACTTATTTAAGTAGTTAATAATATGTATTACGTACTTTAGTTACTTTCTCGTTGTATATAAATAAATATTCATTTTGAAATATTGAATATTATGTCAGTCTAGTAAATTACTTGTTTGAAATATTATTCTCGTTGTAGGTACTAAATACTCTTTCGTTGGATTATTTTGTTTTGGTTTTTACGGGTAATATGTAAGCTCATATTACCAACAGCCACAATAACACTTTTAAAATTATAACCTTAATTGCTGTTTACATACAATTGTTAATTATATGTATACAGTTATAATTACTAATTTAGTATAATTACTAAACTATATGTAATAGTTATAAAAACTAAGGAACCTGGACTTTTGATGTTGTGAATTTTAATGAAATTTACCAGGTGCGTTACTGGAACCGGAAATAGAAAAAATGTGTACCACAGTATTATTATTTTTATGGAAATGCCCTGAATAAATGTCAAAATCATTGTACAATTAATAAATTATTTATGCATTTCGCATGTACATATTATTATATACCTTACTATTGCACAATTCGTTGTTTCTGGTTCATCAAAAGGATGACTCGGGTATCGTATCAAACATCTTTGGATTGTCTGTATGACAAAAAAATGCAGTTACGGTACTCTGATCTCTTATTTTTCATCAACAAGGTGGCAAACGTGCCTATGGGTTTGGGCAATAGATGGTTTATTATTTAACAATATTAAGCCACACCAAACATTCGTACCCGGTGATGTCTGGAAAAATGATGTATGTTTATATTTGAAATTTTTCATTATAATTTCATATAAGACCTCCACTATTTCCGATATTTTTGCAAACACTATTTATTGTGTTGTTAATTTATTTAAATGTTCAAGAAACCTTTTTAATGTATAACTTTTTGCTAAGACAATGTTGTGTGCTAATAAAGTGTCAATACTGCGATCTTTTGTTACACTCCCCTTTTTTTCTTTTCCCCTGTTTTTTACTCCCCTTCACTCTGTCAGTCCAAGTCAAACTCAAGCAATAAAACACTGACAACTAATGCAACATATCAGTTTTTCTGCTTTTTTGTCCGATTATGTTTCTCAAGTTCTGTGTTATTGAGTTCATTCATTCTATAGAGGTCAACCAAAGGGCATATTATCCTAAATGTGGATTTTCAAAACAATCATGCAGCCCTAGACGAGTTCATAAATTAATTAATTTTTACGTTTTAAAACAATTACTTTAAATCCCTATTTGATGTTTTAAATCATAATTTATCATCCATCATATCTGCGACCCGTGTACAGGTGATGGATCATCTGTTATCACAACACCTTAACTGTTATCAGTATAATGTGCTACTGGAGCGCTATCTGTTGTGATTTATCACAACCACTGGAACAGGTGATACCTCCGGGGATGATTTGAGAACTGGGTGAAGATAAATAATGTGACACAGAGAAAGAATACGAAGAACTAAGACAATCCTCTTTATCCTCTTTATGAAATAATATATTACTGAAAATACAACTAAAATTACCTGAAAATGAATCAGCATGTGTTAACGATAATAATTTTGTTTCATTCACATTGTTGAGAATAAGTGTTAGATATTTTTATAACAACAACAAAAATTAAGTTCTTTAAATGCAGAACTGTAATCTAGAACTGTAAATGTTAAAAACCTAGAAAATATTTGCAACAAATTATTGTGTGTTTGTGTACACCCTTAGTCGTAGCCAGAGTTATAAAACAACCATCTTGCATTAAAAAAGTATTATTCAACAAGTAAGACCAAATTTATAACTTTAGATAAAAATGAATAATAAAGTTTGAAATTAAAAATATATATCACACCAAGCCTAAAATGTTATCCAACATTTACTTGAAAATAAATTTATTTTTTAACAAATAAAGAATCTTTGATTCAAGCATTGGGTACATGAATGGAAACAAGGTGGTAATATGTTCAACGAATTAATAATTTCATATCGAGAGTAATTTTATATAAGAACAAGGTAATACTATTTTCCTTAAATATTGGGGTCTATGGATACCAGAATCGGAGAACTGCTACTGTTAGTAAACTAACCTATAAATGATATTCAATCCAAAATAAAAATGTAGAATGAATGAACAGGCGAAAGAGGAATTGACAAAAACAACTGATTCTGCCCTGTGAATGAGAATGTGCTTACACTGGAAGTGTCGAGCATCGAGATCTATTGTTCACCTGCTTTGTCTTTGTCACTTTTAGTAAAGTCCCTTTTGTATTTGTACCTCCAACCTTTTCTAAGTGAGACATTACTTTCTACTGTGTCTCATATTTCTACACAATCAATATTTTTCATAAGTTAAGGTATCAAATGAGCATTAAAAGTCATTTTAATATACAGTAAATAAACTGATGCAATATAATTACGAAACGACCGTTTTATTAAAAAAAAATTCAATAAATCTATAACACTGAAATAAAACAATTTTAATTTATATTACTAAATTGTTTCAACGTCACACTTGAACATAAAAAAACTATTTTACCCTAAAAATAAAAGTTTGCCTCCTATTTTCAGTGTGATTGAACACCGTCAGTTAAATTTTTTCCCCTAAGGGGTTCAGTGTAGATCATCAACAACTTCTCTATCTTATGGAAGATTTAATGTCTTGATATACCAGTAATATTCCGGAAGAAACTGGAGGATAATCCTCGACAAGGAAATTACCCTTCCGTCTTAAACTTGAGCGTGTTTTGTGATACTTCCTTTTCTCACAGGCCGTATTACGTTTTGATTAAAGTTATAGTTTTACAACTTTTATTTATTTATCTTTTGCAAGTGACGTTAAAATAAATTGGAATTAATATAAAAATAAAGTTTTTAAATATCATGACACCTATTTTAAGTCTAACATTTTACTATATTTATTTCGGTTTGTGATCAGAGGAAACCTAGTTTATATACTGTATGTGGTTTTGTACATAACAAACCTTTTGGTTTACAGTGTTCTTTTGTTTTTATTGACTTGGATTTTTATCTACACTAGCCTGATTTCGTAGCGTTAAAAAATAGTAGATGTTTCTACTATGCAATACTATACGGCCCCGATGACGAGAAATTCTTTGACAATCACAGGATGTAATGTCTCTGTGCTCAATGCATTGTAATTAAAAAGTTGTACTTACCTCACAACACCATTTATGTTCCTGTAAATTTGAACAGCACGTTACAAATTAAACATCATACATTACACACTAAACAACAAGTTTACATTTTAATTACATGTCTAACACGTTTATTAAACAAATTTTACTAAAGTATTGTACTATAGTTGTAAATTGTAATAATTTATAAAAAGTTGGATGTAAGTATTTTTGTATTTTAAAGGATCGACTTCAAGATTGCATTACCAGTCAATGTTTCAGCAGCTCAACAACTGTTGGCTGATCATCCTCTTGGATTTATTTGCTTTGTCACTGGCTGATAACAGCGGCCACGTCAACAGTGGCTACTAATAATAGTTTCTATATCAGCATTACCAGTTAATCAACCATCAGCTGGAACGAAGTTGGCCGATCAGTCTTGCCATCATCAGCTGATAACTGCGGTCACGTAAGCTGTGGCTACTGATGACAGCTACTATATCAGCTTTACCAGATAATTGTTCAGCAGCTTGGCCTATGGTGGCTGATCAACCTCCTGGGCAATCCGTCCTGGAATGATCAGTCTGGTCATTATCAGCTGATAACGGCCGCTACGTCATCAGGAGCTTCGGAATTACCAGATAATGGATCAGCAGCTGGACCGATGTTGGTTGATCACTCTGCTAGGGCGGTCCGGCTTGTCCCCGACAACTGGTAACGGCGGGCGGCTACGTCAGTAGAACTTGCCAGACCTAAAGAATAATTGCTCTTTGATGATCTAGTTACATATATGGTATTTCATTTTTAATTTTAATATTATTAACAAATATAAAATAAAGGGTCTGAATTGTTGTCAATTTTCAATTCATTGTTGCCCATATTGTAAAAGCTAATCATACACTACCTAAAAATGTTTCTCATATATTCTGAAATAATATTTTTTAGGAAGAGGACAAATAATGCTTCTACGCAATACATGTAGCCAACATGTAGTGTGCGACTCCACTAACACAATTTAATAGACTACCCACTAAAACTTTCCCTATCGAATTACATCAGGACTAGGCCAGACAGAAATAATAACACTAAAACATAAATAACACCAAATAATTAAACAATAGATAATACATTTTTTTACTCTCTTCTAAAACTTTTTTTAAGTAACAAGTAGTCCAGTTTTGAAGATAATTACTACACGATTACTATTTAAACTCAAAAATCAATATCACTTATAAGGTTTAAAAAGTATAACATCACACCACATTATGTACAAACTACAAGACACTTCATCCTTTAAAAAAACAGTCAATTCTTATTAAAACATTTTGAAATATATTAATAAAAGAACATCGAAAACCGAATAGGCCTTCTTAGATAAGTATAGTGAAAATCATGTTTGCTTTCCCGTCTATAAAAGAAAGCGGTTAGTTACTTTCAGCTCTACTGATCGCTCCCTTGGGGCCGTTCCAGAACTTGTATCGTAAACAGGCTTTCCCTTCATTTGTAAAGTTTTCATAAGAAATAACGGCCATTTATCCTTTCCATCGTCCTCATTTGTTATGTTTTAATAAAATCATTTATGTATTGATTTAAGTTTGTTACGCTAATTTTATATTCAACCAAAATGAGAGTAAAGTGTTTCTTTTACTACTGCATTAATATTATGAAACAATAAATGCTATGAATATGTACTATGCAATACGTATTCTGTTGCTTTGAGATTTGTTAAAAAGATTTTAGTACCTTAAAAAGTAAATTATTTAAAAAAATTCATGAAATAATTATACAAAATTATACATTACAATAATACATGTGCCATGGAATCTTATTGTTGACAAAAGAAAATTAATTTGCAACAGTATATGTAGAACAGTATATGTCCTTGAATACATCGATAGCCATATTTACATTGCTTTCTTCTCTACAATATATATCAATAAAAAAACAATTATCAATTTAAATTATTAATTAAATTCAATTAGAAAAATGAATAATAAAAGTAAATAAAAATTAATGTATGATAAAACTAAGAAATTGTTTTACTCGATCAAGTATAATGTAGTCATGTTAATTTTATAAATAAAGATTTGTTTAAAAAAGTTCCGTTCCCTGTACTTAAAACATTTCTATATTAATTTGAGATGTATCACAGAATCCATAGAAGCCATAAATATAGAGTTACTTTTTATTGAATACCCGTCATAATTTTAAAACTAACTTCAAACGTATACAGAGTAAAAATTAAGTCTTGTAATCATTTTCATCTTTAAAATTAAATGTTTCAAGTTTAAACTTCATTATCCCTTTTTTCTAACTGGATAACATTTACAGTTAATGCGAAAACATAATATCTACTGCGTAGTAAATAAAGTTTAAAGGTGAAGGAAATGTTGATATGAACTGTACGTGTCGTCGTACACAGAGTCACGTATAGGCATTCTTCATCCACCAGTACTTTGTTGTTATCGCTGAGACATAAATATTATTACACGTTACAAGATCTAAAGATTAATTTGTCTTATTATTTGGAGATTATTTTCATATTGGGACAGGCCTATTGTTCATTTTAATAATCTCAATAAAACTGTTAAAAATTGATATACATCATCTATATATCATGGCGATTGAATAGTCACTGACGATTTTATTAGTGGGAATAATACGCTATTACAGTAGTAGTCACAGCAAGACCTAAGCCCGGGACCATGTTGATTTTTTGTTTTGAGGTCCCCTAAAGCAAAACACATTATTCTTTATACATATATATATATATATATATATATATATATATATAATATACATTGTATAATATATACAGGGTGTCCAGCTTCCACCTTTACAAACTTTTCCAGGTTATTAAGCATGCCAAAACAAACAGAAAAATCATATAAACATATGTCCGGAAATGCTTCGTTAAGCCGCTAGCCGCCATTTTGTTTTTTACACTAAAGAATTTTTATTTCCGTAACGGGTTGTTGTATGCAGTTCATATTTGGCATGTACCTTAATCACACCAATGCTCATTTTTAGAAAAAATATTATTTTTTCCCAATGTATATTTTCAAAATGGCGGATATTTTAAATGTTTAAGCCCAAATATCTCAAAAACCGTAAATTTTACAAAAATTTTATAAGACACAACAAAGTTGACAAATTAAATTATCTAAACAGTGATACCAAGTTTGTAAGGATATGACCACAAATAACGAAGTTAATGAGATTTTTCTCTTAAAATAACCTAAATTGGCATTAATCATAGTGCAAAATCAGTGTTTTTCTACAGAAAAACCACAATAACTCCGTTGTTTGTTGTCGGATCGTTACAAACTTGGTGTCAATGTTTAGATAATTTAATCTGTCAACTTTTTTGTGTCATGGGACATTTTTATAAAATTTACCGTTTTTGAGATATTTGAGTTTAAAAATTTTAAATGGCCGCCATTTAAAAAATATTTAACGAAAAAAATAATATTTTTTCTAAAAATGAGCATTGGTGTGATTAAGGTACATGCCAAATATGAACTCCATACAACAACCCGTTACGGAAATAAAAATTCTTTAGTGTAAAAAACAAAATGGCGGCTGGCGGCATAACGAAGCATTTCCGGACATATGTTTATGTGATTTTTCTGTTTTTTTTTGGCATGCTTAATAACCTGGAAAAGTTTGTAAAGGTGGAAGCTGGACACCCTGTATATGAATACGGTATTGTAAACAATTTTAAATGTTGCATAGATAAACAAAAGAGCAAACGAGACGAAATTAAATACTATTAATGATGAATATATTTTGTTGAAACATCAGGCAACAATTGGGGGTGGTTAGATTGATTATACATGTAGTTTAGGCAAGATATGGTATTTGGAGGTATGGGAGTAGTGGGGTTTGCCTACTCCTGGCTCAGGTCAAGGTCAGCGGTTGTAACTGTTGTAGGGGTAGTAGCGGCTGGGGTTTTTTGACAGTGATGGGTGGGTTTGGGAAGTGGGTCAAGGTCATCTGGAGGGGTTTTTAAAAAAGGTGAGCCCCGAGGGTTTAGATTGAAGGTTGGTAAAAATTTATTTAATCAAAGAAAAGTAGTGGTTTTATTTGAGGAAGCGTTGGAGTGTTGTTTACTGGCGATGGAGTGGTAGATGCCAAAGGTGATAGCGATGAGAAGATAAAAACATACTATCCACAGTACGCATTTGAATAGTCGTAAAAGCTGAATCATTTCTTGTTGATTCTTTGTTTCTAATTGTAGTCTGTTGATTTCGAGTTTGAGTTTATCCTCTTCCAATTGTGACGTAAATGAAAAATCATCCATCATCTTCGTGTATTAAATGTATGCAGGTAAAAATTGGAGCGGTGTTGATGGTGAGAAAGTTGGCGATGAAATGAGAAACAGAGATAGGGACAGGTTATATATTACTGTAAAAATAGTGGGGGGTAAAGAAAATAATTGTAGTCGACTAAACATCATTATTAGCTGTGTCGGGTGTTGCAGCTTTGGAAGATGGAAAACTATTATCTGGCAGCTGTAAAACTTCGACGTCTTCGCTTTCCATGTTTTCGTAATCAGAAGAATTGTAGGAAACTTCCACAGTGATAGTAATGGTGTTATTTGGAGTGTTTATTAGATCACTTAAAATTTGAAAAATATTTTGTAAGTCTTCCTGTGATTGAATAAGAAAAGTACATTTACTTGTTGTTAAAGGAGAGGAGCTCATTGTTCGGAAGTTGGCAAACAAATGGTGAGCGATGGTCAGAGGGTCGCTTATATGTGGGCAAAGGTGGTGGAGGGGGAAGTAGAGGGGTGGGGGTGGTAGAGTGGTGGGGAAGGACGATATAATCATATGCGAACCGGCGGCCAGAGCATTTTGCCGCAAAATCCCATTTGGGTAGGTTATGGGTGGTGTGTAGAAATAAGTATTAGCTGTAATATAAATTAGAAACACTAATAATTTTTATAAATTAAATATTAAATTTATATTTAACCAGAGCTTGCATTTCTTGTTCCTCGTCGTTTAATTCAACAATTTTAACACCATTAGTTGTCTGTTCCTCTTCCTCTGCACTTTGCGACGATGAAGACATGGAGGTGGCAGAAGAAGATGATGAGGATGAAAATATTTTGGTAGGATTGACGTATTGCACTGTGATGTTGATCCATCTTAAAGGATAGTTATCAATGAGTGTGAGTAAGTTTTGGAATAGGGCTTCCATCTCTTCTCTCTTCTCTGAATGTTGAAAGGAAATGAATTTATCATCCATGTTGTTGTCAGTGCGAGTAATGAAATAAGAATGAGAAGCGTATCGAATGATCCGTAGAATATATGTTGTAAAAAATAAGTGGTGGGGGTAATCTCAAGGTCAATCAAATGGAATTTTAAAAAAGGGCTGCAGTCAGTGACTACAGCTATACATCTAAAGCTTCAACAGGATCAGTAGACCAATCAGATCTGTACTTGCACGCATTTATGATGCATGTACAAAAGTCGTCTTTATAACATGCATTACACTCTCGGCAATTAACAATTTTTTCTGGATGAAATTTGATACATCTCTGGGGACAGCAAGTGTGGAAGTATCTTGATTTATAAATCTTGAAGGTTCGCAATTCTGGTGGTGGTAGTTGTTTTGTCTTGCATTTGCAGTAACAAGATCCGAAGAATTCACATTTTCTACAAGCTAATCCGTCTACCATCCATCTTCCTATATCGGTACATTTTTGTTCACAACAATAGCGTGGTTTGTATTTGTCTTTCTTGTTTTCCATGTTGACGCTTCTAAGTTTAGCCAAGAAATGAAGGTGTATAGTGTAGGATAGTGTGTTTTATAGACTAGAAAAAGTGGTGGGGGTAATCTCAAGGTCATCCAAATGGAGTTTTAAAAAAGAACATCTTACAAGTGTAAGATGTATTTATTTAAGATAGTGAGTTTTCATTCTCTTTTTCTTTCTTTATATCTTGTTTGTATTTTTCTTTTTCTTCTTTAGCCATAGCAATGAGATCTTCAGTGGATAGTGGATGTACTTCAGGAAATTTTAGAATTAATTTTGGTTGGAATCCTTCTTTAGTCAATACTTGAAGATCGGACGTCATTTGTTCTACACTTTGATAGTCTTTTCCGTAGATTTTTCCATTGAATTCAATCATCATTCTGTACAACATGGTAGTGGTAGTTGTTTTTGCTGCGTCAGTTGGGAAGCAAATGATGATTCTGTTTAGGTTACGCGTTCCTTTTATAGATGCCACAGCGACCACTCAATATTATTCAACATCAGTAATATTTCTGGAACTTAACATTACTTTGAGTAGATGGTGTTGTAGTTGAAGGTTGTGTGGAAACAAATACTTCTTCATTGCAGAATTTTTGTTTAGGAAACATCCTCATGTTGTTAGCGTAAACATCAATATTTAAACGATAACCACCGGCAAGTAACACTCGCAATTCATTAGTAAAATCGTCGAGTTCTTCAAAAGTTGTGATGGTGGTAGTATCATATGATGCACACTTAACCTTAAGAGACATGTTGTTATTTGTAATAACTGGAGAGCCAACAGAGATGTGTACGGCACGAAAGGTAGTCGTAGACTGATGAGATCCTTAAGAAAATTACGGCCTTTATATACCCTCAAAACTAGGTCAAGGTCACCAAAACGTGTTTTTAAAAAAGCAACATATCGATAGTGCGGAAACACTATCGATATGTTGCCTTTTTTATTTTTTTTTTCATTTTTATTTTTTATTTATTTATAATCAGTTACATACATGTACAACAGTATATATAAACTACAGATTAGTTGCTAGTAGGCATAACATGAAGTGTAAGTTCAGTAGAGTTGCTTCCGCTAGGACCGTGAGCTGCTAAGTAGAGTGCGCCGGGGTGAATCAGTCGTAAATCTTCATTCTGCAGCAGTTGAACGAAGCGTTTGGGAAGAAATACTTGAAATTTTGGTTCATCACCAGGTGTGTAGGGTGCTTCACTTAATGTACAATTGATAGCGTCTCCAATTGATGTTTCCATTTTCTTAATAGTGTGAATAATATAATGTTTCTCTTCCTTCAATTCTGAACATTTTTTTGTCGGTAGTATAGTAGATTTAGAATGTTTGTTGAATTGATCAACAAGCGATTGTAGAAAATTTTGTGACGCCATTATCTTCTTCTTGCTATTGTTCGTCTTCTTCTTCTTGTGTTTGCGTGTCAGAGGTGTTGACTCCCCGGAGGTTCGAGTAATACTGATGCATTGTCATAGTGCCGCTCTCGCTTTTATACCCTTCGTTTCCCCCACCACTTTGCTGTAGATAGACATTTAAACGATATGCGTTTTTTAAAGCACATTGAGACTGTTGATGTTTAAAGTTTTTAGATGAAATACAGATGTTATCAAAGTAGCAATAAAAATCTTTCTCCATTTGCACATTTATTACTTCATGGTTTGTATATGTTTGTATCCAATTTGCTTTTCCAATCCTCTTGTAAAAATAGTTTTGAACTTTTTGCAGAAATGATTCATAATGTGTGGCATCATATTGTAGGTTATAAAACCTTCATCCCATCTTAGATTATGAAAATGTTTCATCAACCATTTGTTTGTTACTTTAGCTTTGGTTGTTAATCTGTTGAATGGTAAAGGAGGCATAAATAAAAAGTGATAAACAACAGATGTTATCATATCTAGTACCACTAACTCTTTAATTATAAAATTTCCATCATTACCACGGAATGCTTGAAACTCTATGATACCTTGCTTTACTTCCATTAATTCTATCTTCTTAGAGAATGAAACTTGTTTATCCATGATGACGTTCAGTAGGCAACTGGTATGTTAATCCAGATTGACAACCTTTTATACCCCCAATATTCTTCTTTTTACTTACAATATTCTTTATTTGTTCAATTTGTTGCCGATTGTTGATTGTTGAAACTTGATTCGTTTTCCTTGGTTTCTTGCTTTTCTTCATCTAAATTAAAGTTGGTTTGATAGTGGTGTAACTGTCTCCACATATCTACTTCATGTGGTATCCTATTGAAGATTGAAGTATCTACTGGACCATATAGGATTGGAACATATGGTTGTTTATCCAATGCATCAATTAAATAGTCTTTGATAATTGCACTTGAGAATATTAGCTGTTTTAAATATCTTGTTATAGGACCAGTAGCACAAGTTAAAGTGTAAAACTCTTCTTTAGTCAAATGTATTTTTATATTATATTTAGTTAAATCTCTAAATCGAACTAGTTGTTGACCACGTTGTTTAACAATATCGATTTCAATATTTGATTCCAACAAACCTAGTTTTGTTTTTCTTCCAAATGTATTGTTACTCAGATAACATTCCAAAAGATGTATATGTTTCATAAAAGATTCCCAAGAAGTTTCAGTGAAGGTTACCATTTTAGATCCATGATTTAAAATAACAGTAGGAGAGTAATCCAATGATTTCATCACTCCAGCAGATACAGTCTTTGTCATACAAGAAGAAATAGGATAAAATATTCGAAGAAATACTTCCGTTAAGATGTTGGTGGAAATGTTATCTTCAATTTTTCTTTTCTTTGTTTCTTTTTCAACTTCCTCTTCTTCTGTCTTCTTATGTTTAAACTTGAGGAACTCATCCATTTCCTGTTCAACTTGTCTTTCTATATCCAAACTATTGTCAGCCATAAAAGGTGTAGTTTCTTCATTAGCAGTTGATGTAGTAGAACTCATCTTGCGGACGATGTTACCCATACGACAATCAAAGATGAAATGAATTTCCAGCTCTTTTTTCTCGCTTTTATACTCGCAGATGACCTAGATATTGTTGATTTTTTGTAAAAACCTTACAAATTGTGCAGATGTTGTATTAATCCTTCTTAAAGTACATTCTTCACGATTCCTGTTAGCGGTGTGTAAGTAACTATTTTGTCATGTAGAATTAAACAGTATGCTGAAGTTCCATCTGGTATTTTATCTTCAAATTCCATTTCAACTTTTATATCTACACTTGAAGATTTTACAGATTCATTTTGTTTTGAACAATCGATTACAACAATTGGAGCTTTTGAATAAAATTGTTCTGGTGATAAAAGTGGTGTATTCGTCTTACCATAATATGATGATTGAAATCTTGCATACATGTCATATAGAATGGAATAACGTTTCTTGTCAAATGAAACATTTAAACTGTCATATGGAAAGAACTGAGAGTTTAAAAAAACTTTGCAATTCTTTATCTTGCAATGGTCAAATTGACCAGCGTGCGCGGTTATAACATCTTTTCGTTTAGTCTGAAAACCGACTATTATGTACCTTGCCCGTTCTAAATAAGTAGAGGTTTTAACAGTCCATGTTTGTCTTTCTGTTTGAGGCAATATGGGGTATTCATGAAATTCCCAACTCCTAAATGGTATTACAATATCACGGTCAGATTTTAATTTTTTCAATAATATTACTCGATGTTCATCTGCCAATCTGACATGAGGTACTCTCCATACAACTTTATCCAATTGAAGTTGCCATTCCAAATCGGCATCTTTAGTTCCACTTGGCGCTTGTATTACATCCTTATTTGTTGAAGATCTGAGCAGTACCAGTTCTTGCTTTACATTTATTATTATTCTCTTGTAATCTTCTGCAAATCCCAAAAGCAATCGTAAAGGTACATTAAAATCAAAGTAACCTTTTGAATTAGGAGTAATAGTGTCTTTATCAGGAGTCACCCATCCAGCCGAGATTAAAGAATTTTTTTCATGGGGTGTTATTGAAGTCAATCCTTTTAAAGTTGTTGATATACCAACTTTTTTTGTTAAATATTTTAAAATATTTTTTTTGATAAATATTTTTTATTCTTCTATTACGACCATTGTATGTATCTAATCTACCACCACTCGCAATTAATGTTTGTACCATCAAAGGTACATCCGAATCTTTTATACCAAATCTTCCATTTGTTATTGTTTTATGTCCTGCATCCCATTCATCATTTTTTCCTTGCATTAAATCAAACTTTTCATTTCCATGTATAAATGTATCTCCTCGCTTTAGCACGGCATCTTCATGTTTTACAAAATTCGATGTTCCCCTTTTTAATTCTTTAGATAGTTGTTCCATAGTAACAGCGTCTTTTGGTTGAGAACCGAACTTTACATTTGACAACACTTTCCCATAACAATCGATTTCATCACCATCTTGTAAAATACAGTTGTCCTTGATGTATTTCAGGTTTACAGCATCGCCGTCTTCCTTTGGGTATCCAATGTCATTTATAATAAACTTATTAAAAGAAAATCCTCGTTGAGTCTTTTCCGGTATTATAGAATGTAAATATTCTTTATTAACTGAATCTTTATCATTTTTTGGATTTGCCACATTGGTTATCCTATGATTTCCAGCATCATATGTTTGTCCATCTTTTAAATTATTACCCCACTGCAATTTTAAAGTATTTAAAAGTTCAGATGATAAATACTCTTTATTAATTGCATCAGAACTGTCAGTTGGTTTACCAACATTAATTATTCTATGTGATTTGACATCGTAAGTATTTTTGTCTAATTTCAATGATGTTGAAGTTGCTTCTTTTACTGTCTTTAAATTCGCTCCATCAGTATCTTCTTCTGGGTCTTTAATAAATTTTAAACGTTTGTTACTCATATCATAGTCACCTTCAGGTGTTTGCGGCAATCCACTTCTTTTTCTGTTTTCTCCTCCTTGTACTCCTAGCCCGGAATACCGTCCGAACTTGTCGACGCTCATGATTGAACTGATCCATTGTATGGTCACAGCTCTCTTATATATCTGTGATAATTTATACAACTATTCCGCGATTTCGAAGTTCGTCAACTAAAGCCACCCATTCATTATTTAAACCTGTATGACCAGCTTCTATAGCTTCATGTAATAGTCTCATTCTATCAACCAATTTGTTTATATCATTATAGTAAATCACATTTGTATTATATAGGTTTTTCATTAAACCTTTACCAGACGTTGAAGATTCTCCTTTTTTCTTTTTACCATATTCATCCATAAGTGATAAGTCCATAAGTGATAAAGACTTCCTCTTTAGCGGTTTCTTCAAAGCGGGCGCAGTCCGTAATGTTGGTAGTTTTCTTAGGGGAAACAATCTTTTTATTACAACAGTATATTTAGTTGCGCGTGTTCTATTTATCATTGAATCTTTGGAGTAATTCTTCTTATGAGCATTAGTATTTTGCAAAATTTCTTTAAAAGTATTTAAATCTTGTAGTGTATATTTTATAGGTATATTTTTAAAAATCAGTTCAAATAATCCTTTTGTTCCTTTATATTTATGCTCACCAATAACAATGTCATCATCTTCAGTCAAATGTACTTTTGAATCTCCTATTTTTAATTCATTTCCATCAATTCTCGCTCCATATACATGTGACTTGTGTAGTTTTGGGTTAGCTTTTATTTCATGTAACATCTTCATGATATACTTTCTTCCAAGAGGTCCTTGTTGCAATATATCACTACTTAATTTTGTTAGATTTGGAATTGATTGTTCTGCTTCAGGTATATGTTGTTCTTCTTCTTCTTTTTGAACATTTATTACTGGTTCTTCTTGTCTTGTTTCTTCTCCTTTTTGAGAAACTTCACTATCACTTGTGTAAGAATCATCATCTTCTTCCTTTTTTAAAGTCTTTACTTCAAATTTAGAAACAGGTAGTAAAACATCTCCTTCAAAATGAGGTTTACCAATTGTTTCTGTTATCTGTTTTAAAGGTTCTGTAATAGGCTTAAATGTAGTCTCCAGAAATTCTTCTCTTTCATTCAAACCCATTCTTAATGCTCGATTTTTAAGTCTAATCGAGTCACTCAGTGATTTTATTTCTTTTAATAGTTTTTCTTGGTTCACCATGTTTACGCAGCGAGGTCCAATCTATTACTAAACGTATCATCAATCGTTCAATGAATTAATACAAATTTATCCAATCCTATACGATATCTTCCATTTTTTATAGCTTCTTCTTTCATAATAACAAGAAATCCATATTTTTCAGCCCATGCTTTGCCACACATTTCTTTAAATTTATCAAATGACATGTCTGCATTCACATGATCATAATATATGTGCTTTAAATTTGTTTCATCTTGCTTAAAGATAATTAGTAGATTTGCATTATCTCTTATTAGTTGTTTTGGAATTTTACTGTAAGTTTGACCAATATAAATGCTATCAATATTGTAATGTCTTCCCATGGCAAAATAACTTCTAATAGTGTCGTGATTTTCACAAGATACATCATCAAATATAAATATAGAAAATGGTTTAGCCTCGTTTGGCTCCATTATAGTTTCACTAGCATTAAACTTGTAAAAATTAACTTCAGGCACATTTGCGAGTACCTTATCCAATAATTGGTATTTGGGTTGTTGCAAAGATTTGGAAAAGATATAAATGTTGTTGAAACGTAATCCCTTAGGATTTGTTATTAAATTAAAAACCACATTTGTCTTTCCACAATTTGATGGTCCAGTTATTAAACATCTTATTGTGTTTGGCAGTAATTCACCATGTTTTCCATGATTTAACTTGTCGTTGTCAACTGTTAACTCATCAATATTATCAATAAAAAATCGATCCTTTTGCTGCACAATCTCCATCTTGTGTAAAGGTTAAACATGTAATGACTTCATAAATTGCTACACTAAGTCTTTTGTAGGGATCCAAGAGTCTTCACTTTTATCAAATCCCAACCAACGTACTTTCACATTATCCTTTTTTCTTTGTAAAATTTTTTCAACAAGATATACATCGCCAACTGATGATTTTAGCAATTCATGTCCGTAGAATCCACCTTCAAGCAATTCACCCTTGTTGTCCTTTAAAATGTAGGTTTCAGGTTTTGTTGGTTGCACTTTATAGATTGTAAATACTTCATTAGTCCAGTTTGGCAGATACCTTTTGCTAAATACTCCTTTGTACTTACTTATACGAACTTTATCATCAACTTTAAATGTTTTGGGCTGCATTTTTTCACGTTTAGGAGTAGTATTATTTTTAATACGTTTTAATACCATTTTAGCATTGGCACTATTTACTTCATTAGGCTTCATACCAATGGTTCGATGATACTTTTGTTATATTCTTTTATAAGTTGTGGTAATATATCATACCAAATATATGATCCTCGTTTGGAAAATGTTTTATACATTGCTCCTTTTAACGTTCTGTTAAATCTTTCTATTATTGAAGCTTTAACTTCAGAATTTGTAGAATAATGATTTATTTTATACTTCTTCATTAAAGCTGCAAAGTCTTTGTTAAAATATTCTTTTCCATCATCAGTTTGTAGATGTTTGATGTTGAAATTATTTCTTAGTATAGCCATTTCCATAGCTTTTGTAACACTTTTACCAGTCTTGTCCTTTAGCGGTAAAGCATCAGCCACTTTAGTAAAACAGTCTATAATCGCTAAAATGTATTTGAATCCTTTATTTAATTTACTATGTGGTATCATTTCAATAAGATCGGCTTGGAAAAGATCATTCATTCCTTTTATAATTGTATTTCTTCTAGGAAATTTTCGTCTTGCTGGCTTATGAAGTTCATTTACAATCTTGTTCCTTAAATCTTCCATCTTCAGTTGTGTCTTCCACCCCGCTTGTAAAAGTACTGATCTCTAAAATGGTTAATCCTCTTTTATATGGTTAGATTATAGGTCAAGGCCATATTACATTGGTGTAAAAAAGAGGGAACATGACATTGAGCTTGTCATGTCCCCTCTTCTTTACGGAAAGGAAAAAGGAAGAAGGTAAAGGACGAAGAATAGGTTTACTGGTCGATAGGGTATAAGGAGTAATGTCCAAATGGTAGAGTTTTTATATTATCTTCCAGGATGTACCTCTTATCATCCTTACAACTCAAAGCCCATTTGGTTTGCTTTACACTGAAGAGACGATGGTTGAAGCTTCTTATGGTGTTAAATGTTGCTGTTGTCTCAACATTTTCAAATAAGCATCTCTTGTATTCTTCAAACTGTACATTCTTCTTCAGGTATGAGGTTTTTATACCTTTGGCCTTCTTCACGATTTTATGTTCTCTTTTTTCATTTTTGTACAATTTAAATGAATACAATTTAGACATTAAAGCAACAACCTCTTCCATTGGCACGCTATTTGTTTCGTCTTTAAACTTTCCCAATACCTTTTTATTTCTACCATTGTCGTAGTTGGGATGGTCTTGTGGATAATCAGAAAAGTCAAAGTCGTTATTGTAGATAAAACAGCGTAGGTCTTCATACATATCTTCAGTTCTTATCCAATAAATAAAAGCGTCCGTATCCATGTATACAATGCCGATGTTTTCTCTTCCATAAAATTTAACCATCTTGTTGTAATGGAAGTCATACATGTGGGTCTTTGAAATATCTAGAATAGACATCCCCACATATAAAGGACGATCCATTGTAATTGAAATTTTGTTCATGGAAACAGCTACAAGATTTTCGTTGATTATTATGGATGATCCGAAGTTAGGTTTTTGTACCAGCTTTTGTAGTTTCACCGGATCACTAACCAATTTCACATTCTTATGCTTTCTTTTGTTTTCCAGTGTCTTGCCAAATATCGCATTATTCATCAATTTAAAAAAGTCCTTTTGAAAATTAGATGTAGCTGCAGTTCTTCTTTCTGTGTTATTGTCAATGTATGACTTTAACCAACAGGATTGAGAAAATTGTAAAGCTCTATTAATTTTTGTTATTCTCAATCCTAATTCTAGGGCTTGTTGTATTACCCAATAATGAGCAACATATCTTGATTTGTTGGTTAAAGTCATCATTAATTTAGACCATCTACCAGTTGGTGATATTTCTGTCTTGGCCAGTAGAGGTAAATCATAATGGTGGTCATGCAAATGTTCAGGGTACTCAATATCTACATCCAAAATATAACCAGTATCTCCATGTTTTGCTATATCCATGATGTTTCCAATAGAATCAGGGTCTACCCATTTAAATTCGCCAAACGGGAGAGGATTCGACATGGCCCATCCATAAAGGTTATTTGCATCAAAATAACCTAAATATGTACTTGGTTTTGTTGCATCAAAATTGGGCAAATATTTGTTATTCGCCTTTACATGTCGTGTTACGCTTTGAGTTAGTCCCCCTCGAACACCTGATTCCAACATCAGCACCATGTCTATATCTGTAAGAAGTTGGAGTTTACATTTTGTTTCCTTTAACATTGCTTGCCAAGCTAGTCCAGGTGATGTACAAGAATGCAGAGGGTCTAATCCATATGCCTTAAAACATGTATTTCTAAACTCTTCCATTATATCACAAAGTAAAGTTACATCTAGTTTTACATTAAAGTCCGAATATTCTCCAAGTGTTTTAAATCCTAATTCATTCCATACTCTACACGCATGTTCATAATCTTCATGGGATATATCTGTGTCATATAGTTTACTTTTGAATTCTTCTTTTGGTGGAAGGGATGTTTCATTAAATCTTTCTAAGCTATCTATATAATCATACGGAAAAACACCTTTGTGAAGAACTAAATTAACCTTGTCATTACTTACAATCTTCTTGGTTTCTATTAAATCTTCTGTTCTCAGGTTTTCAGAAAGCTTCATTAAACTAGATGGCATAAAACGGTAAGAATCTAAAAACCGAAGCTTTATATTTCCAACTTTTTTAGTAAAACTTATAAACTTCTCCGTGGTTTCAGCTATGACATCAATTTCTCCATTATCTCTTCCTAATTCCGGAATGATAAAATGCGCATCATAACCACTAAGGTTATGTAATATTACAGGTATATTTGTAGGGATCTTGTAGTTGATATTACAGCTGTTACATGCAGCACCTCTATAATACCCTGTCAGATGGTCATGATCATGAACCTTGTGATTTTCCACAGTAAATTCATTTCTACATAAATAACAATGAGTTGCATTTTCATGTTGAATCTCTTCTTCTTCATCCAAAGGTATCATCGGTATAATATCACTGTACAATCTTTCAACACTTTCCGCTATTATATACAACTGATCAAGGAATATTTTAGAAGCATTAACACCACGATAGACAATAGGTTTTGAAGTTAAATTAAATTTATTTAGATGTTCTTCAGAAAGAGTAGATTTAACCATTAAACAAAAACTGTTTGGATCATGTATCTGATACTTAACACTTTTCCTTGCTACATCACCATCATTATTTTCAATAGGCACTAGTGTCGATTCAAAATCAGCATAGACAACAATGGGAATCCGATATTGATGGGAGATTTTCTCAAATTTTAATTCTGCCTTACTTGGACACGGTAAGATAATTTTTGCTTCATAGTTGTTGTTACATAGTTTTTTATGCTCTTGTAACCATTCATTTCCTTCTCTTCTTTCTTCATGAAAATTGAAGCATCTTTTGCAAACTATCTTCTTATTTTTAGTTTTACATAGTTGATAACTTACAAGAGTTTCAAATTTTTTAATCCATACATAGTGGGAAACATCACCTTTTGTAAGTAGTAATAAGTCTGTATGATCTGGGAGTTCATTCTTCACCACACGCAATGGGTACACTTTATTAGAACTGTCCAAACCAAAAACATTAACAGATGTTCCAGGGTTTTGTTTTTCGAACTTTGGGATGTCCTTCAAAGCCACTGGGTAAGTCAATCCTTGGAAATTATATCTAAATCTGTGTGTTTCATATTCTTCACTGGGTCTAACTGCATTGTTAGGTGGTACAAATTTTGCCGTCATTGCATATCTAAAACATTCCATATCTTCATTTTGAACATTTATACGTGATTTGGTGTCTGAAATTTTCTTTGGGAGCGGAATATAACTGCTACCCCTTAATCCATAGCCGTGTTTATGAACTCTAACATCCATACTCTCAATACTAACCAAACTCCAACCAGATCCTCTTCCTTCATGTTCTTGAATTTTTGTTAATATTTCTTCAAAACAATCTTCAACTATTGAATTAATATCTGAACTTGCCATGATGGTCTGGTTTTTTGTCATAAATCCTCTTGGTGACATTTCTCCTTCTACATTAGTAAACATAGCATTTAATAATATGCCAAATTTAATAAAGTTTAGTCTTCTTAATTCTTCTGTGAGTGTTTTACTTACAATTGTTCTTACTTCTTTAAAAAACTGATCCAATTTCAAATTTTCATTTTGAATTTTGTGGTGCATTACTACTCTACCTTCTAAAGCAAATACTTTTAAACACGGTATTTCATTAGATGGTCCTGCTAATGGTTCTTCTTCTTGCTGTTCTTCTTCATATAGTTTTAAATCTTCATTATTATTATGGAATAATTCTTTATGTATTTCTAGTAGAAGATTATCATGAAAAGTTTCTGAGCAAATTTCACATTGATGCGGTATTTCATTAGATTGTCCTGCTAATTGTTCTTCTTCTCGTTGTTCTTCTTTTGGTTCTTCTTCTTCATATAGTTTTAAATCTTCATATTCTGTTTCTGTTACATCTTCATTATTATTATGAAATAATTCTTTATGTATTTCTAGTAGAATATTATCATGAAAAGTTTCTGAGCAAATTTCACATTGATGCATCGTGTTGATGTTTACTCTTTGAAATTTAGCACGGAAATGAAATGCTTCTCCCTTCTATTCCCTTTATATAATGCTTCCCCCACCACATTTGTAAGGTTTTTTTTTTTAGTGACATGTTAGAATTAGTAGTTTAACACTAAAGCTGAAAAGTAATGATTAAAGCCTATATTTTCTTCCAATTGCAAATACTCCACATATGCCTCCGCCCACAGCCATAACAGATCTATGTTTTTCCAATATACACCAAAGGTGTGTCTATCATCTACCAAAAATTGGAGATCCTATGTTTACTAATCTTCCATTTTCTATCCATGTCACAACTTCAATTAAAAACCTTCCTATAATATCCATTGGTGAATTCGGATCCACAAATATTCTTGTTACAACATTTTCACTTAACAAAGGCACTTCAATTTCTTCATCCACCTCCAATACTTCTTCAACTTTTGTACATTTGTTATAAAATATTGAAGCATCTTGGGGAGACATGTTCACTCTAGCTATTATAGGTGAAGAATGTTCTCAACACAAACCACACCACTCTTATATCGCCATGTCATTGAGTGGAGGGTGTTCTTTTTATGGTACAATTTTAGTAAAAGAAAATAATACAATTCTGTCTTTACCACAATATTGCTCTTAATTAGAGCTTTTCATTGATGTATCACTTGCCCTATTCCGGCAAACCATCCTTGAGTTATTAGTCATTTTCTAATCCAGATTATTGCTGGGGAGGGGGAGGGGGGGGAGTTGGAGGGGGAGGGGGAGGGGGAGGGGGAGGGGGGGTTATTAACCTAATTGAGGTCAAGGTCACCAAAAAATGATAATGTACCAAAGTGATGGGGACGGCCGGAGCCATCCCCACCACTCTGTTTGCCTAACACTTCCCCAAATCCCAACCCACTATAGTTACGTCTTGCAAGGGATCCCAATTTTTGGCCCGCACGCACGTGGCGATCCAGTTTGGTGAGCTGTGATACGGGCGGTTCAGTCTCGGGCCCGAAGGCACTGGGCTTGACCATCCAATTATAATAGGGAGTCTGGAACAATTAATGCAAGACGCAACTCTAACCTCCCACCCTTAATCTAAACCCACCCAAATATAATTATTTCCTAACAAAAAATTTAAAATTTTAAAAAAATAAAAATATGCGCTGCCTATGGCACAACACGCATGTCCCACCCATATTTAATGAAGTTCAACAGAACTTCTATAATTTAAATTTAAATTTAATCTACCCTCCTAACAGCTAGCTGTGAAAGGTTATTAGTACACACACACACATACAGAATAATTGCATCAACACTCAACATTAGCAATAATATAACACACCTTAATGCTAACATCGCAATGCGCAAATTAAAACTTAAAAATAACGCAACTTAAAACTAAAAAATAAATAACATTTTTACACACACACAGTCACACACAACAAAAATTAATATTAAAACCCTAACAGCAAGAGTAACTCAAATATATATCGGCCGCTTATACATTTGAGTTACCCTCTGAGTTCGGAACAACCATCGCGTCCGACAAATTGTTCCGAACTAACTCAGCGATAGTCGCCAGAAAGGTTCTCGGCTCACAAAGTGGTAGGGGGACAGTAGGGGTTTGAGGGGGGTACAACGTCTAACGTCCAACGTCAGTGGAAATTTCCAATGATCTATTCGTCACATGTAGGTCGCCGCTAATGCAGGTGGGGCGTTGTACCTTGCAATTAACGTTAGGCAACACCTGGTTTAATCTGCTGTTAAGCTTAACTGAGGCTTTCCCCATCGCGTAACACCATAATTGTTGCCTGTTATCATCTGAGTAATGGCAGAAAATTATCTGTCCTCTTTTGCCGCTTAACTATAGTTATTAAACTATTGGCAACATCAAAGCTAAATTGGTGTTACATAAATGTAACCACTATCAACCTAATTTATATTGATGAGTGAAAGTGACGGAGGGGGGGTTCATTACTTTTTTCCTCGGGGGGGGGGGGGGGGTCAAGTTCAACATAATTAATATCCGTGCTTATATAAGCCACAACGCGGTCGCGCGTCTGCCATTCACTCCCCAGGTACCGCAGCTGAAACAACTAATCTGTAAGTCTCTACCACCTAGTAATGTTACATATGCTTTGTTTTAACTTACACCTGTTAAGCTTGCTATATTTTTAAGTAATTTATTTTTTCAACTATTTCTTAACATATAAAAATACACTTTTATTTTATATATATATAATATATCAAATAATCTCGCGTTACTATTTTTATTTTAGTTTATACTTATTATACAAGTTAACCCATACAGAATAATTAACTAACTTCTGCTGCTAGACTAAACTACTTAGACTATAAACAGTTAACACCCATATATTAATATATAATTATTATACTGCAATTTTTACCTGTACAAATGCTAGATGTAATTGCGATTAATCGTCTACGACACAGTTTTTAAACCCTTATAAAATAATTAACTAACTTCTACCACTAGCGGTAATTTTTAAGAATTTTTACAAAAATTTATTAACTATTTTTTCCCCCTACTAGAACCTTTCGCTACGCTGCCGCCCCAACAAAGAACTGAAATCTCCAAAGTTCTTCCCTTTTATCTCATTCTCTTAGGGAAGGGGGTTAGGGGGGTTTACACAACCCTATATAAGTGGCATCGGCACCTCACGCGTGCGCCATTATAATGGCGATAGGGCAACAGTAAACATCTATCCATAAGTCTCTAAGACTATCAAACATTTTTTAACTTACTCTTGTTACTCTAACATATGTTTGCGCTTATTATGCTAATTAGTCTCTATATATTCAGACACACTCGTGGGCACCAATCATATACTCGCTGAATTTTGGAGAGTACACATCTCCCCTTTAAATATTATTATGGATTCGCACACTTTACATTTAAAACTTTTGCGTACTAAACACATTTTACAGAAACAATCTAACTCTACAATTTCAAAACCGCGTACTACATTGAGTAAGCTTAAAAAATACTTCAGTTGTCACCCGTTGTACTTTGTAAAATCTAACCTTTGTAATACTTGTTCTACTGATCCTATTTTACACTCTGTCTTAACTGAAATGCTGAAATATCAAAATTTCAATTTTGTTACACCTATTGACAATCCTATCCAATTATTCTTATTCACTATATTACCAGGTTTATATAATCATTCTTCCTCAGACACATGTCTTGTTCTGCTCTATCAACTCGCACTGTAACCACCTAGGACCTCTCCTTTTTTGCAATTATGGACACACAGCGGGATTCACCCATACAAGCACTGACTCCCATCCCATACAGAGTAATAAAATAACTATTACTGCTACAAATGATGACAAAGCAATTTTCCAATCACTGATGAGTTTTTATTAAATAAATATATTTTTAAAAACCCCCTCCGGATGACCTTGACCCACTTCCCAAACCCACCCATCACTGTCAAAAAAACCCAGCCGCTACTACCCCTACAACAGTTACAACCGCTGACCTTGACCTGAGCCAGGAGTAGGCAAACCCCACTACTTATGGGTGAAAACTGCATTAGTACAAGAAGTTTGGAATTCAATTTTCCAGTTTGAGTGATAGTGAAGGAGATGAAATGATTACTTATAAGGAAATTTTTATCTATTTTAAGCTCTCCATCATCATTCAAACTCAAAACTCAAACTCAAAACTACTGTATATTTTTTATTTGCAAAAATCAGTTAAAAATTTTGTATAGTCATAATTTTTTTCCTATTGTCCTAACAAAAATAATACAACCTTTCGTTTGATTATTTAACTTTTACGTATACAAAATGGAATTATTTTATTAAGTCTGTCTATACCATGTACTAATGATTTTGATCAAACATAGGAAAGTAAACTAAATTATGTTTACAGAGTCAAATAATAAGGTTAATAAGAAAACCCATTGTAGCGAACACCAGTGGAGTAATCATGTTGTATCTGTGCAATTGAATCAATATTATTAATTATAACTTGCGTTCGCGTCCGTTTGATTAAACGCCGGCACATTTATTTGGTTTGAAGCGCACAGTTACGCTAGAGTGGAGAGGAACACAATATTTTAATGAGCACACTCATGTGAAATTGGGGTCTACACTTTCCCCGGGTGGAATAAATCTAATAAAAATGCTGATTACTAAACCAAAGCGTATGTGGTATATTATTTAACACGCTGAACATTGTCGAGAAAACCTTCTTTTTTATATGATAGATCGAATAGTTTATTTCTTAAGGGTTATTTATAATTTTTGAACCTGGTAAACAAAGATAGTTTAACATACTTTTTTCGATAAACTGGTATGGCAATACAAACTATTAAAAATATATCAATGCAGTGATAAATGTATCTGGTGAAAATTGTCCATTACAGTTATTTTGTTTTAAAACAATTACATACCAGCCGGATAGATAACTCAATGACTAGAGCGATCACGTCACAACCTTAAGTCACCGGATTGATCCTTTTTTGTAATGCTTTCTCTTTATAAAAAGTACTCTAAAATTTGGTTTGAAAATTTACCCAGCTGGTGAGGGTGAGTATGAATGGAGCAAATGAGATTGTCTTGAAAGGAAACAAGCTTTTTGGGGAAGAAATTTCAGCGTATCCACTGGAAAGTAATAATCGTATAGTTTACAATTTCACAAAAATTTTTAAAAAAATATGTAATTAGGTTAAAATATGCCATTTTTGTAGGGTTGCCAGCCCAAAAAATTTAACATACAAAACAAAACTGACACGGTAACTATAATATGAGACGAAACATGACACTAAAATATAATAAAAACCCATATAAAATACAAACTACAATAACGTTAACCATTTTTAATACTACAAATTTTAAACCATTATATAGCCTATGTTACGAACTGTTATAATAAGATAGGAGAAAAATACAGATGAATTATTATATAATGAAAACTAAGTGAATATCAATGTCATTGTAAAGCAATAGAAAATAAAACCTAATTAAACCTTTCGGTTTTGATAAGAATTTGTTTTACATGAAGTAGTTATAAAAATTTCGGAAAATTCATGAATATCAATTACGTTTTAAAAGCGCTTTTTATGATGCCTATATCAAAGATTAGTTATTCCTTCTATTCTCAAGAAGGTACATTTCGTTTCGTTTATTGCGTTCTTTATTACCTTGGCCAAAGTTTACCTGGTTTATGCGGGGTAGGACGCTATATAGAAAG